>PVLD010005556.1:82500-110820 GCA_004027595.1 Dinomys branickii
AAACTATCATTTCCTCACTCTCTCATCTACGGCCATTCTCTCTTGTCAATCCTTCCGCCTGGAAACAATGTGCTGCTTTGTGTCCCTCTAACTTTTTCCTTAACCAGTTTTACATTCTTATTTAGTGCCTTCTTTAATGTCTAGGATAGCTCCCGATATTTATAGGTATTCAGCTATTATTTGTGAGTGAATAATCAGTATGTACCTTTGTTTTCTAACAAATAAGAGTATTTCTTTCCAAGTAAGATTTGAGCAATAAAATTGTTCTTGGTGTAGCTGCCTAGATGTATTCATGTTTATTCATCTCTTCGCTCTCAATCTGTTGTTTTCAAATTCTGCTTTTTCTCTTCTTTTAAAGCGTACCAGGAACTACTGTTTTCAGGATTTAGAATGGATAAGCAGATAATAGTGTCTTGCTGAAGTGAAATATTAATATTGAAAATAGAGTGGTAGCTATTCCTTAGAAAGGTGAAATTTTAAAATAATCAATACACAAGCAACATGTTTGGGGAAAAAGAGTTAAATACACTAAAGGTCACGTGTCATCCTCCCAAGATCAAAGGGTGGATTCCCCATGAAAAGTAAAATGGACGGAATAGAATCTACAACCTACTCAGACTGCAGCACTCACTTTTACTTTCTAATGTGGATATTTAATCTATTTAAACTTCTGTTTTTCTCCCAATGTAACAAAATCCAGTGTTGTCTCTTCCTTCCCCATGAGATCATTCTGTTTTTGGCCCTCTATTCCCACCATCCTGTCCTCCCCCACATCTGCTTCCCCAGCCCTAAGCTTGCCCCACCAGTTCTTCCATTTTAAAGGAATTTAAACTCATCTCATACTAAGATTTTCTCTAAAACTCCAATTTTCTGTTTTAAAAATTCTTTCCTAATCTTTATAATATGTTCCACACATCTTCCATTTCACCCTAAGTTTTACCTGAGGGATTGCTCACTATAATGTCCCGTGTATATCCTCCTCTCCTGATCCTTGTTCTGACTTCCTAGCAGGGGCACTTAAACGATTGCAGATACTGAGGATTTGGGCAGTAGATATAGTTTCTCATTCATTACACTTTAAAAGACACAGTCCTCCTTACCCTTCTTAGAGGTCTAGTACATCTTTTGACAATATGATACAGACTTCCCCAGAAATCTTGGTATATGTTTATATGATCAATATTTTATTCTAAAAGTGTTCACTAACGAAGTCACCAGGAACCCCAGATTGAAAATTCTAGAGTTCAGAAGAAAATGTAATTGTTTCAATCATTTCTGTTCCAGAATCTTCATTCAAAATAAATATCTCTGCTGCCTTGTCTCTTCCTTTTATTTATTTTTTGCTTTTACATAAATCTCTTTTGTTCATTTATGCCTCTGTTACTATAAGATACCTAAAGGGTTGTAACACCAAAGACATTCATTCCATTTCAAGTAACTGAAGGCTGAGCTAAGAAAACCACACACAAGTTTTCCAATAAAAATAGAGGCCCTTTATGCATACTACAAACAGAGCCTCTGGAGGGTAATTTCTTATGTCCAAACTTTGTTCTCAATACTTGCATTACTGAGTAGCTATATTATCCAACTACTAAACCTGTATTAATTAGAAGTACATTCTGGAAAAGGAACTCAAGGTTACTTCACATATAAAGATTATTTGCTCATATCTCGACAGGCTCCATACACAAGCTAAAATCAGAGAAACTCATTTTTTGGCTGTGCAAAACTAGGTAGACATTGGGGTTTAGATCTAACGTCCCCTGTACATTCAGACACTCATAAGTGGGGCTTGAGAAGGTGACTAGATTGTAGGGTCTTACAGCTGACTTGTTGCTGGGAGATGGAGCCTGCTGGGAAGAGTTAGGTCACTGGGGAAGTGGCCTAGAAGAATTTAGCTCTTCCCTGCTTCTCAATTCAGGCTCTCTCCGCCCTTCCAGAACCACTTCTACCCTGCCACACCCGATGCTGTGCCACAGAGATAGCAGATTATGGACTGAAACTTTGAGCCAAAATAAACCTTTCCTCCTGGAGTTTGCAGGTGCCTGATATTGTGTCTCACCAACAAAGAAAGTAGCTAAGACAGGAGATTTAGATTTGAACAGAAGACTCTTAAACATACATGTAAGAATACATGTATGTAGTTTCCTCTCTTCATACATGTAAGAATACATATATAACCTATAGGGTTGCTCTGGGGAAGAAGCACAATAGATCCGAAAGAGACTATGCTGTTGTTCTGTATGTGCTATCTTAAATTAGCATCTATATAATTGAGGCCCATTAGATAAGGTATAATTTATACGTTATAGAGTTGCTTGTACAGATCAATATCCAATAAGTTAGTAACACATTATTCCTTTTTCAGAGGCTTATGATCCTACAACAATTGCTATTTTTCTATCACCACCATCAACCCCCAAATATTAATCACTTCTGAGCTGAATGTAAGTGAACAATCTCAGATCTAGAATAACCTTCATAAGACCATACCAAAAATGCGAACTCACTGTACATTAAAAATGTATACAAAATCAGTCATAGGTTAATGACAGCACATCTTATATATAAGGTTACATGAGGTACATTTCCTAAAGAATATTTCAATGAACATAATCTCTACAATATTTTACTTACTGATGGAGTTCTTTGATCAGACAATATGTGCAGTTGCTCTGCAGTGATTTCTAATGAACATGAAAACCCAAAAGCTAGAACTTGTACAGTGGAGACCTATTTAATGCCCCTTAAGTATTATCAAAATTTATTTGATCTTGGAATGCTTTTTCTCATATGTCAGCTATCGTCTCTTGAAGCATACTTGAAAAACCGCCCTATATCCCTACCTATACATGATGCAATTCTGAAACATGAGCACAGTCACATGCTTTTGGTGTTCCCACATGTCTGTAATTCCCACTAAGGACATTTTACTTCCCTTTCCCCTTTTTACACAAATGCAAGATTCCATAACCGATAGGATGCTCCTTTCAGAGTATGATTTTGAGACATTCAGATAGTAATCTTCCTCCTGTCTTCCTCTCTTCACTTTTTCCTCTCCCCAAAAATAGTAATAAAAATCCATATGTATTTATTGAGCCTCTCTGTTGTGCTAGTTGCTATGAAATACAAGAACATGAAAGGTGGAGTGGCCTCAGCCTAAGAAAGACCTGACAGTGTCCTGCTGAGAAATGCAGACACATGATCAGCTGCTGCCTAGAGACAGTGTAAGGTGGCATATAAATCATTTAGCCCGGAGTGTTCCTGAGGTTCAGAGCAGTGAAAGTGAGGTATACACTGATGCTACGTGTTCAGAATACCAGGCAAAAGGTGCCTCTGGAGGCTGGTCTTGAGTCTGAAGACCGAATGGCTGTGGGAGGAAGGTAGCTGCTGCTCTTTTCAGTGGAAGAAAAACCTGGAGCCTGAATAGGGCTACACATTTGGGCAGGCAATAGAGCGGAACAGATTCCTTCCAGAGAAGAGAAGGGAAATCATGTTGAATACTTACACGTGTGACCTTGAGCTAACGGATATTGTGGGCACTGCATGACAAATGCACTGGCAGCCCAAAAGGATAAATGGAGAAGAGACAGGGAGGGAGATTAAGAAACTATTTTAGTAGTCCGGAGGTACAGGGAAGAACAGAGCTTTTCATGGAAATGGAGGTGTGCATTTTAGTGGCCTACCACGACAGTCATGAGCAAGATAAAAAGCATGAGAGTCAAATGCTTGCTCTGCAACTTAGCAATAGTGTGGCACATTTGAGAAAATTATTTAATTCTGTATAGGTCAGTTTTCTTTGTTGTAAAATAGGACTAAAAACACATCCCCTACCAGAGTCACAGTGAACCTATGAAACACTGCCAGGCCCCGCTGTCTGAAAGCTCTAAAAGGTGGCCATCACTGCCCTACACAGTTGCCCCCAGGCCATTTTTTAACAATTTATTTGAATTTTAAGACTGAATGGAATCTAAAAAAAAATATGTTCATATTTTATTTCCTCTCTTGGTTTCATTTCAACCCAAATGATTTTCTTGGAAAACTGGGTTTCTCTCATGCATTGCGTGCAAAATATAAAGAGCGGCTAGCAAGTCATATCCTACCCATTTTATCTGAAAACACATTTCCTACTATCCAAAGAATCTTGTGTATATTTTGGGGACTAATGAAAGTTAACCCCTGTACTTCTCTACAGATCGCCACAACTTCCAGTGTCTTGATGGTGCTTGCGACTTAGAGCAATTTAAACTGAAGATTTAGTAAGCAAGATGGACAAAGCACGGCATTTACATATTCTTGAATTTTCAGATTAGCTTTTGGAAACAAATGCTCTACTACAGTTATTCTAATTATTATTCTCTTCTCGCATTCCTCACTCTTTCTCTCCTCTGTCTGTGTGCATCTGTCGCTGTGTGTGTGTGTGTGTGTGTGTGTGTGTGTGTGTGTGTGTGTGTGTTGGGAAATCAAGCCTACTTCTCAAGAATGTGAGACACACGCTCTACAATTGAAATATATGTCCTCGACTCTACTCCATAACTGCTCTCGACAATATTTACTATACCTTGATCTTTCAAATTTTACTTTGAGGATTCAATCTTTATGCTCAGGTGAGAGTTCCTTGATAAGGGGCATAATTGCACAGTATTTTTCTTCTCATTGACTGACAATATACGGATGTAAATATGCTGCATGTGATATATTATTATATATAAACCTCAAGGGCATATTTCCTGGCTAAAATTCTTTCATTTGTTGTGTGAATATTTTGTATTATGGTAATGAAGGCATTAATATGTGTGAAGTGTTTTGATTTAAGACAAGTTTAGGGTTTACCAAAATGAACTTCACGGTTTCCTTTGACATCCTTTTACAGCCTAACTCTTGAAACAAACTTTTAAGTTGTTAAATTAATTATTTTTATTTTAAAGAGGAAAAACTAAAAATAACAATAAAACAGTTTTAAAACAGGCTAATAGGAGAGTAACAATAATTAATACATGGCATATTGTTATATTCATAATAGTTGTTCACAGTACAAGATATTGGCATGAAATATTGTCCAAACAATATTAGCACAAACCTTTCTTCTCAATGAACTAAGAAATACTAGCTGTATAACTACCTTAACTATCTTGTGTGTTTATATGTATATATTTTTCTTTTCACTTCCTTCCTTTCCCCATTTTCCCATCAGTTTGTCTTTCCTTTTGGACAGTTTCTTCCCTATTCCCAATATCTACTGTACATTTTGGATCTTATTTATCATTCAGTTTCTTACACTAGTGAGACAATACAATGTTTACACATATATGTCTGGTTTATTTCACTTATGAGTATACCTCTGAGTTGCATCCATTTACCTACAAAAGTCTCAAGTTTATCCTTCTTTATGGTTGAGTAGTGCTCCATTATATAAAAAAAACCCACATTTTTTATATCCATTCCTCGGTTGATGGGCATTTGGCTTGTTTCCAAGATTTAGCTATTACAGATTGTGCTGCTATAAACATGGGTGCACATATATTGCTGTGGTATGGTTTTTTTAATTCTTCTGGGAAAAAAACCAGAAAGGGAAAAAAACCAGAAAGGTAGTTGGAAGGCTGCTCAGCTGTTGCCGGATCTTCAGAACCCTATTCAGGTTACCCTATTCAGGCTCCTGGATCAAACAGGACCTCTAATTCTAGTTTTCTGAGGAATCACCAAACATCTCCACAGTGGATGCGCCAGTCTGCACTCCCACCAACAGTGGAGAGGGGCTCCTTTCTCCTCACAGCCACACCAGCATCTGTTATGGGTTGATTTCTTGGTGATAACCATTCTTCCTAGAGTGATATGGAATCTCAGTGTTTCAGTTTGCATCTCTCAAATGACCAGTGATGTTGAACATTTTTTTATGTATTTATTTACCATGTGTAATCCTTTATCTGAGAAGTGGATATTCATTTCAGATGTCCATTTTTGGATCGTGTCTTTGAATTTTGGGGGCCTGATTTTTCCAATTCTTCATATGTTCTAGATATAAATCCTTTGTCTGAGGGACAACTGAGTATAATTTTTCCCCTTCTATGGGTTGTCTTTTCACTCTGTTGGTGATTTCTTTTGTTGTGCAAAACCTTTGTAATAAGGCACGATCCCATTTGTTGATTCTTTGTAATATTTCCCATGTGGTCTGGGTTTTGTTCATGGGGTCTTTGTGTTAAAGTAATTTTTATAAATTTTTCCATTTTACTCACACCCTACACTCAGTGCATTCACTATTCCAATTACAACTGCTATTCCTCTTGTATAAGTTTTGCTTACAAGTCTAACCAATGAAGAAGTTTCTGGATATCTAGGTTTGCATTCTACTTTCAATATGTATATACACATTTTTTTCAACTTAGTCTTTGGGAGCTCAATAATTTTACATGTCCATCTTTAAAAAGTAACTTGCCTGTCACAGGGCCCTAGCTAACCAATTTCTTTTTCTTTTTTTTTTTTTTTTTTTTTTGTGCTGGGAATCAAACTCAGGACCTTGTGCTTGCCAGGCAGGCACTTGTGCCACTGAGCTATCTCCCTGGCTCTCAGACAATTCTTTTTTGTTACTCATGGAGCTCTTCCAATGACTGACCATTATGGGGAACTTTTCTGTGAAACTGCCATAATCTGCTAGAGCCCCAAACTCCACTCACCCAGGGGTTTTGAGAGGGTTAAATGAGATTCAGTGGCTTAAAGAGTTTATTTTTTTGTCATTGAACCACAGTAAACACTATTTTTCATATTATGACACAGTACAAGTGTTTAAAGTGGGAAGTAAAATAATTACTGTTTATGTTTGTTAATTGTGCTCATTTTTTAAAATATGTGAGTGCTAATGCTTAGTAGTATAAAAATGTGTATAGAAATGTTTCAGTACCTGCATTTAAAAGGAATGTTGACAGACTCCTGCAATTAACAATCAGTGCATCATATATATAATAGTCATGGCAAAATTTGTTCATTCTTTAACAAACCATGCTTTTTAGTTTAAGTGAAAGCCACAAAAATTACTATACAGTGTAATGGCAATGTGTATATAATTGAAGCAGGATATGTACCACCCACAAACAAATATAGATGTGATCCATACATAGAGAGCAGGAACAGAACTTAACATGAAACAATATTTATTCTTACTGTACATAATTCACTGTGATGTTTTGTATTCCACTTAACCTAAAAAAATGCTGTGATCTATTAAGTTGAATTTTAAGCCTATCAATGAATTTGAAATCACTGAGACAAGAATCACTTAGCTTAATAAATGTGAGTTTCATTCCTCTTGTCTCTTTTTTTTCCACTTTATAAGAAAACTTTCCCTCTACTCTATTACTACAAGTGAAAAGTAAATACAACACAGGGCACTTTAAGTTATGAGCTGTCTAACATACATGTATTTCGTAAATAATTTTTCCACAGATGTGCATTTCTTCGGGGCTCTATAAGTTTGCCAAGTGGACACAGAAATCAGGAGCCATGCCCTGAAATGCCAGTGGAAGCTACACACATCATGTGAGTGAATAAATGAATGAATGAATGAAAAACATGGTGGTGGGGTCTTTAGGTTAGGGTAGGTAGTTAGAAGGCTACTCAGCTGTTGCCAGATCTTCAGATTTTTTAAAAAATTCCTATACTGGAACTTTTAAAGCAACATTTTTTAAATTAGAGCAAATAACTTTTAAAAGTTAAGTATTATAAGGGACAAGCAAAGTAAGTGTACGAACCTTATTGGCCAGTTTATACCTCGAATATGCACAATGTTTATTTAGCACTAGGGACAGAAGCCTTACTGTGTGTAGCACTTTAGTAAAACTCATTAGGACTTTATAACCTCCAGGCAGAGAAGCAAAGACGTTTTTCCACCAGGGACAGTGGTGTGCACCTCTAGTCTAAGCACATAGGAGGCTTAGGTGTGAGGATCAGCTGAGCTCAGGAGTTTGATCCCAGCCTGGGCAACTCTCAAAAAAAGAAACAAAACAAAACAAAAAAACATGTTTCTGGAATCTGGTATGCTAACATAAGGTCACTGAAAGGCTTTGTTTTGGAGTCAGAAGACAGAGATTGCTTTCCTAGATTCAGCAGTTAACCAGGAATGGTCTTGGCCAAATGATCTCAGCTGTCTCTGGACCAACTGGACGCGATGAGATTTACCTGGAGGAATGCACCCTGAACAAAAATATCTGGTCCTGATGACCAAGCAATGACCTATGCCCCAGTCAGTCAGAAGTGCTATTTCTCAGAGACCACTACCCATACTAACTCTATCTTTGATGATGAGAAAACGTATCTTTCCATTTGGCCTTCATTTTCCTTTTAAAATATTATACATTATTGCTGGCATTTATTTCTTAGAGTTCTGGGGTCCTTTCCCTGTTTCAATAACTTTTACACAATCTTATATTCTCAAAGCACCTCCCTAGTAAAACAGCAATAGGAATAATACTTCTCCCTACTCAAGATAGTATTCTAGCTTTTTAATGCCTATAGTTTTAATCCAACACTCAGTTTCCTCACAACCCCTCTAAATTGCACCTCACTAGACTTTCCATCCCTCTTCATCTCCTGTGGCTCACCCCACCTCCGTCTACTACCTCATCTTGCCAGTCTCATCTCTGCATAATATTTTTAACATAATTTTTAATATTTTAACATAATTTCTTTGGCCACTTTGATCCTGTAGATATTCCAGTCCCTGCCTTTCAGAGCCTGCTTCCTTTCTGTGGAAGTTCCTTCCAAGGAAACTCTGGATAAGACTGATGACGCAGACAAGCAACATGGAGAACAGGCGGGAAGGGCCGGGGGCAGAGAGCCTGTCCTGACATCAGCAGGGGAGGGAAACACTTGAGAGGGGATGCAGGGCCGGGCTTATGGAGTTGGATGGAGTTCACATAGTTTCTTCATTTTGGTTTTACCTGGGGCTGACCCTTGCCCACAGATAAAGTTGTTTGATCCTGTCTTCCTAAATGGTGCCTGGATCTACTGCTTATCAACAAATGCTTGTTGAATTCGCCAGTACTGGCGGGGTGTGGGGGACTGATATTCTAGGTGACCCTAAAATTACAAGGCTTAATTAAGAAAATCTTTGGTTTCAAGCAGTCCACAAATCAGAGGTGCTGATAAAACATTAGCAATTGTAGTGATTTTAAAGAAAATTCATGTATGCCACTGCAGAAGCATGTACTGCAGGTCAGCAAAGCTCAGAGGATCTAGGCAAGCTTCCTGAGAAAGATGTCCATGTGCCCCTTTCCCAGGGGAGCTCACAGTCAAAGTAGGACAACTTGAATGGCATTTAGGGAACAGCACGTGAACCACAGGAGAGTACATTTAGTAGCTCAGCCAGGGCGAGAACCAGCTCCCAGCTCTGTCTCAGGTACACCACGCATAGTCTTTTTTTTTCTCCAACTTGCTGAACTCTCTTCAGTATAAGCCTAAGTATGAGGGAAAGGACTAGGGTGTTATATCAACTTGCTCAAATGAGGAAAGAAAAAGCATAGAAATTACACCAACTGGCAGCTAGCAATAACCAGAAGGCCATAGTTACAAACAGTAATTAAAGAGGAAACTGTGGGATGCTGAGCAGATAAGCGTCTGTAAGATAAGGGGTAGGAGAGAATTCAGCATTTTGAGAGCTGGATTCAGTTTCATAGTTTAAATTTTCCTTTTGTTGTTCCCATTGCCTATCTCTTCCTCCTCCCCTAGAACTGGGCCCCGTGGCCCCAGGATCCTCTGTTCTCTGTGGACAAGAAATACTTAATAATGATTTTATCCAGAATAGTAATCAGTGCTAGTGTAATTCTCCTTCAAAGTAAAGGAAGCATTTCAATTTAACCTGCTTAGTTAGATTAAATCTTTTATTTTTGTCTTTTTGAGACAGGGTCTTCATATGCAGTTCAGACTGGCCTTGTGCTCACTTTGTATCCCAGGGTGGTCTCAAACTCACAACACTCTTCCTGCCTCAGCCTCCCCGAGTGCTGGGATTACAGGCGTGCACCACCACGCCTGGCCTTAAATCAGTTCTGATACCTCATCCCAACTCCCTTTTTTTCAGAAACAAGGCCAGTGGATCCCTCCCTGTGACCCTTGAGGATACTACCTGCTGTGCCAGAGAGAGATAGTTCACGGACTGAAATTCAGAAGAACAGTACTAAAGTAAGGCAGTTTCTTTTTGCAAGCCTAGGCTCTGCCACCTAGGCCCTCTAATAACCCTTCTATAGACTAATTAACTTACCCACACTTATCATCTAATTTGTGAAATGGAGAAAGCAGGAAGTACATCGCAGGGTGCTTCTGAAGTTGAATTAGGATTTTGCATGCAAGGCAGAGCCTGAAAATAATGAATGCTCAAGAAGTTACAAAGATGATGAATTTTATGTGCAGGCAACTAAAGCATGTTAGGAGTTTTGAAATTACTTCCAGAGCTCCTTTGCACTTCAATACTTGCTCTGCACCAAGATTCTGTTATCCAACCCTGCATGACTGAGGTTTTCACCCCAGCATTTTTTGTTGTTTGTTTTTAAATCAATCTGATTAAGGATACAACTCCCGGGAAGTACTGTCAAATTATTTATCTAATTAAATAAGCACATGTTTCAGCCCAGACATTCTAAATCTTTGTAGTTTGTCTATGTTGATTTGGTTAGAACAGCTCAAATCATAGAGGAGGGCATTCTGGGTGGAAAAAAAAATAAATGAGCAGTCTGGAGAAAAAGGCCGTCTGGGTTAAAAGGGCCTCCCACAAACAGCCTGACTAGCCTGGCTTGTTTTTGTTTTGTTTTGTTTTTCCATATTGTCTGGTGTTAGCAGGGAACTGGGATAAGTCCAGATTACCACTTATAGGAGATCTCTCCAATGGTAGAGACTGGCAGATACCATGTTTGACGCTTTGAAGTGCGATCAGACAGTTAATTCTTCAAATCACTGAATTGCTAACCAATATATTGCAGTGACTTGTTTCCTGAAGAGTGAATTTCTCCAGGGTTAGGACTGCATCAGATTTGTTTTTCCACCTGTGGTGCTAAACGCTAAGTGGTGTCCAATAAACATTTGTTAAATTGAACTAAACTGAAAAGGCACGGCAGGTTTACTAAGGTCGCCTTTCTGTAATGTTTCTGCATCTTTCACCACATCTGAGCATCGATAAATGGACTGTCAGAAGACAATGAATCTGAATGACAAGCCCCATGCTCAGAGCCCCACATGATCAGAGTAACTTTTGTGCCAGGAGAGATAAATCACTGGTAGAACTTGTCTCTCTCTAAGTATCTTATAAAATATTTTATTCTCCAGTTACATATAAATACTATCATTTATTGGGTTAGATATTTATTATCCCCTATTCTTTATGGGTAATGGGTCTATAAATCCCAATTGGTCTGGAAGTTACCAGGCTTATGTCTCTTTTTCCAGCATAATTCTAAATAGTATCACCTTTCTCTCTCAAAAGTATACTGTTTGTTTGCTAAATCATACTGACATCAATGTCTGGGTCAGTTCCTTGCACATCACTCAGCCTCCCAAATTTACCCTCCTTGGAAGCCTGGGTGTTATGTCTTGCCTTGGGCTTTATTGGAGGCAGTTTTCTCAATCACTGCATTCAGGCAGTCTGAGCCCTTTAGATGCACACAGAAAACAAAGAATCCCCACTATTTACACTCCTAAAAATACTGAAATCTAAAAGGCATGCCCTTTTGAACATTCTAATCTCATCATTAAACTTAAGCTTCTCAGGTTAAACTATACCTAGTAATGTAGCTTATTTTGTCCAAATCAGTTAAGACCCTCTAATGTGATTTGGAATAAGTGGACGGACAAAAATTAAAACATGGCAGGTCAAGGTCATCAGAAAACTCACTTCATTCAGTCAGTAACAGTGGCCATTTAACGGAGTCTTTGTACCACTGGGATGTAATTGTACTTAGCTTTAATTTCTTGTAATGACAGAACAAATGAAATGATTTCAGTCTTTGAGGACATTTGGCTACATCATGTTTTGGTACTTCCATAAACCCAACTGGAAATTAAGTCAGCTTTGTAATTGCTCATTCTTCCTACTAAGCAGTATGTCTGCCTCGTGTCAGCAAAACGGTAAGCATTGTCTACCTTAACCCAAGGCATTTCAGTGGTGGTAAAAGAAATTACCTCCCCTGCCCCTCTCCTTTCACATCTCCCTATTTGTAGCTATCAAATTCTGGCATGCTTGCTGGAGTGCAGTCTTGTTAGAACAAGCACAGTAATTCTTGTGCGAGACTCTAGGACTCTACAATAAGGTCACAATGTACCTGTGATTCAAATTTAGATGAGGGTATGAGTTGGTAAGAACGTGAAGAGCATCGAAGAGTTTTAAAGAGTAAAACTACTTGTATTTTGTGCTACCAGCTTCTTTTTTCCCAATACTAGGTGGGCATGCAAACTTTGATGCTGGGAGTCTATTGCCATATGCCATTAAAATTAATTAGCCACTGTATTGTTTGTTTTGTTCTAACACTATTTTGTAAATGGATGTCTGTTTGTTAATATGTTTTCTTCCTTTATTCTTAGAATTAAAAAAATTAATTAGCCAAGCAGAGGGCAAACAGAAACTAACAGAACTTTCCCACACACTGCAGCTACTAAGTTCACCTGGTAAAATAATCATACTACATTGCAGATAGAGTACTGACATTCAATAGTTTAAATGCTCACAACATTACTAATAAGCAATACTGCGGTAAAGACTATCGGCTGCCCTCTACTACAGGTGCTTTTCATCATCAGCTGTGTTAAAATCACAATTTTCACCTCAGCGTATGACCCCAAGACATAGAGAAGACTTCCAGAATCCTTCATAGCAAATGTTGCCACTTAACTAAAATGTATGGAATGGGTGGCTCATAACAGAAATGTTATGTGGAAGTTTCAGTAAGTTTTCTTTGACGGTATCTGTCATGTGTTGCCTGCCTGTCTTTATTCTTTCCTTTTCCCACCAGGACAGAATATGAATGTGATGGCTGGAGCTGGAGACCCCATGTTGGGTCATAAGTAGGGTTTAGTCATAAGACCCACATCTCATAAAGCAGTAAGAGGGAAGGAGCATATGTCCTTGAAGACATTATGGAACAGTGTTGGCACACTGGCTTTGAGATGCTTACATTCAGATTTTAACAGGAGAGAGAAATATCTTGTCTAAGCCCCTTCTATTTTAAATAACTATACTTACAGCCAAATGTAATCCCAACTAATATAAATGTCAAAAATAATTTCTATTTCATTGAGGATTTAGGACCATAGCTTAGTCTTAACAAAAAGAAGTGTGTTTACATGAGACAGGATGACTATTGTTCAGCTTATTGTGATTCAAACACACTGTGCAGCAGTAGATTGCTATCTCACACTTTTCTCATGATTTCTAGAAATATCTGCCAAGCAAAATCCTACAAGAAGCACCCTGCAGGTTCCATCAGACTCAATCACTTGTCTTTCTAGCCTGATTTGGAAGTCTTTCCAGCCTGGAAGCCATTGTGAGAACCTAAAATGTGGTCTCCATGCTCTGAAGAACATTATCCACATTTCTGGGAGGTTCTCCTCGTCCCAGGCCCCTTCTCCCTCCCATTTACTTGAACATATGGATGTTTGCAAAATTTTCCTACTCAATAAATAGTCTCTAAGCATACCACTCTTATTAAGTCATTAAAAACCGGAGGGTCTATTCAATATTATTTCTTTCCAGGATTTGTCATCTTAAATCCATCGTTTTCTCCTTTTGTAAATCTGACAGCTTTAAAACTGAATTCTTGTGCATCCAAGTCATGCTTAAAAGGTTTATGGAATGACATATTATGTTAGTTTAGTCAGAGCATGAATAGATTACAATGTACAACATTTTAAAGCAAAACAGTTTATCTGTAAATTCTATGAAGTTATATAGATTATGACTATCTTATTTACTATCAAATCTCCAGTTCTTAGAAGAGTGCTTCTCAATACAAACCTGTCAGATGAATAAATTAAGGGTTTATCTGGAGAAGTGAACCTATTGTTTGTACATATTGAGGACTCCTTTGTAATTATGCTGTCAAAAATCAGCTTTGTGAATGCCTTCACAGGACTATTTCTGTATTTTCCACGATAGTCACCAGGGATCCAACTACCTTTCATAAAGTGTTCTAGCATCATGCCCTCCTCCTACAGACAATCTTGCCACCATTTCTAAATCTCTGAAGGACTACCATTCTCATTTGGATTCCCCAGTGTATATATACTGTTAAATATATATGTGCTCAAGCCCCCTTAGAAGACAAATGGCAACTGTCATAGATGCCAGCTGTCAATTAGCTGCATAGCTTATGAAACAGAAATCTCAATTGTGTTTGTTCACAGCAGTGTAACCTACACATTTCATTAAGATAGGAAATATAAAACAGCTGGAAACACCGTTTAGGTAAGAGGCCTCCATTATCTATCCCAGTGACAGGGTGGCTGTGGTGTGCTATCCTGAAGATTACCCACTGGAACCCTGCCTCATCCAGGACCCAACTCAGATCACAGTGCCCCTCTACTTCTTTACTGCCTCTTGGTGGGAGGAAGGACATACCATTTGACTAAATAAAAACTGCTTCCTTCGGAAGCTGAACTGATAGGATCACCAGAGGGAAAACAGGATGAAAACACGGAAAGACAAGATGTCCTGGGCACCCTAATAAATGCTGGCTAACTCTAATACTGTCTTTTATTGCATAGCTAAACACATAAGGTCATTAATGAAAGCCTAAAACTCTAAATATGACTAGAACATGTCACTTGATAAACCTTTCAGGCATGAATTGGATTCCTAAAACCAGCATTTAGTCATTTATCATTTACGGGTGTATCATGTATGTGTCAGAATGGTAAATGCCACCAATATAAATCCCCTCCAGATACTTCAATTGTCCCTCAACTACTAGTTGACTTATACCATCCTAAGTTTAGTATCTTGGTTAAAGCTTGAGATAAAAGTATAAGTCATGCTTTCAAACTCAAAGGCAGTCCAATATTTGAGAGCATAGTACAGTAATACAGGTGTGTAATCCTGTTCTTGGGAGGTATACATTAGAAAGTTTGGGGGCGGGTTATTTGATCAATCTTTACGTCTGTGTGTGTTATCCTGAACACACACTTCAAAGATATCAATATGCAAAGCAACAACTATTGTTGGTTTTTTTTTTTGTCTTTGGTTTTTTGTTTTTTGTGTTTTTCTGTTGTTGAGATGATTAATTGTCTGACCAATTTTGCATGTCTGTATCTGTGTTCATGTATATACACTTCGAAGATATCAATAGGTAAAGCAACAACCACTGTTGAGTCCATGTCACCTTGTCTGTAAATCAGTTTTGATTGTACTATTTCTTACGCTAATTTGTGTCTGTTAATATGTTTTTGTGCTTTTATTTTTTAAAATTAAAAAAAAAAAGAAAGTTTGGGGGATAGAAGAGTATAATGTATGCGGATTTCTCTCAGATACATTAGAGAAAAACTACAATGTATTCACGTGTAGTGTGTGTGTGTGTGTGTATGTGTGTGTGTGCATGCGCATGCGTGCAAAAAGAGAACGCAATGTAAAGCAAATGAGGTGGACTGCTGACAGTGGGTGAATCTGGGTGAAGGATATGGATGTGTTCTTTGCACTATTTATGAAGCTTTCCAGGATTTTAAGTTATTTCCAAATGAGGTGTTTTTTCAAGAAGGTAATCAGAGCAGTGATGATAAAATATTCAATTATTTCCTGTTTGAGCACTACTTCCTGCACTCTCGCAGGCAGACCGCACATACACACATACGCTCTTAGGAGTGGCATGTACCCTACTTTCTGTTTCTATGAGAGTGCTAACGTAGTAGCAGAGCAGGGAACTTGGTTTCCTCATCTATCTACGCAATTAAACCCAAAGTAATTCTATGATTTTTTGGGGGGTGGGGGATGACTTGACTTTCAGGACAACAGTTTCAAAGATGTAATATAATGTCAGCTCACAAATGAGACTGCCCTTTTGTCCTTTCAGATTTGGTTAAAACTGGTCCACAGAGTACAACTACATGAGAACATATTCTTGGGAAAGACAGCTGAGGCATAAAGCCCAAACCACAGGCTACTGAAATCTTGGCTGAAAGTGACAGCTCTGGACTGTTGACCTTTAAAGTGCGGATGAGTACAATGAGCCGTGGAGGGTGTACGATTTGTTTTGAGCACATTTTCTATGATTGATGGCCCAGATTTGGCAAGCTGGTTCAATCCCAGTGGAGATGAAAGTTTCGCTGCCTTCTCTTTTGCAACATTCCTGTTGAGACACGTTTCACTCATACTGGCCAATGCAACAAATCACTTAAATTTTCTGCATAATGAATTCATCAACTACACCATGGATCAATGCTTTACATTCTGTTCCTGAGTCAACATAAGCAGTTAATTAAACTTACTAAAATGCCTCTGGAATTTTTCCTTCACGCTACTGAGCTTCAAGGCACAAGAGTTTCAGTTTAAACCAGTAATTATGCATGTAACTCTTTGAGGTGATTCAGGGTTAAGGCCAGGGTCAGTTTAGGGAGTGGTATATAATAAAGAACAGGTTATAAAACTAGTGTAGGTGGTCAAAAACACTGACAAATGGACCAAAACCATTCTATGGGTCAAGTTACTCAGAGATTACCAGCCTTCTATGCAAACTAATTTCAATTGTTCTCTTTTAAAAATCTGAAAGAAAAGATAAAAACTAAGATAAATAAAGTTATTTGTCAGAGACAAGGGGATAAAGAATAAAAATAACAAAAAGAGGAAGTTAAAAATGACTGAGAGTTCCAGGAGTACAGCTCAGTGGCATAGCACCTGCCTGGCAGGCACACGGTCCTGAGTTCTATTCCTGATACCCCCCCAGAAAGAATGAGAATAGGGTCATCCTGGTGCTGTAGAATGAAAGCCTTATTTTAAGTCGATGATTGTGCAGAACTACACAAATTGCCAGTGACAGGCGAAGAACCTAATTCCAAGGTCACTCTAAGGAAGAAGCAATTTAAATATGGTTTACACGGTGACCAGAATTCAACAGTTTGATCATTGTTATCGTTATTGGTTGCTTTCATTAAGTAAAGAAACATGAGAAAGAAAACTATTTTTTGCTTGTATCTACCAGGAAAGAAATAGAGAAAGGTTAGGTGACAGGGAGATAGGAGGAGGGGTTTTGGTTGACCAAGTCTCCCATCATCAGTTTTAACTGAGGTAACCTTTTTTGACATGTCATGGTTTATCATCTATTCTTACAAAAACCTGATTCAGCAGTTCTATTTCTAAATTTCAGCTTGAAAGCAGATATTAAAAGTACTGTTTATTAAACAAAAGTAAAGAAAAACACAAAAATCCAGATTTAAAAATGCCAGAGTTTGCCGTATTTCTGCTGTCCTCAAAAATATCAAATTTGGAAAAATGCACTGGAAATTTTTTAAGTTTTTCTTTTTAAACAATGGTACACAATTAGCCAAGAAGACATTTTCCTCTTTGGTTATTAAGGGAGCTCTGTGAGTTGCTATCAGAGAGTCCTCACCACGCGCTTATTCATCCCCTTTGTGTAAGGAGACTACACAGTGAAACAAACCGCGCAGCCCTGATGCTGCCTCTGCTACAGCAAGGTTACAATGTGGTCCGACTGGCTGCTCAGGTCCCAGTATTTTATAACAATAAATAGAATGAGGAAGAAATGTCTAGCTACTGGCCATAAATCCACCGAGAGTGAACTTTCAGTGGTCTTTTCACAGTGATAATTTTTAAATTCCTATTGGACTCCTTAAGTAGAGTTAGTAAACTCTAACATGCTATTATATCCTGTTTTGAGTTATAAATCAAATAGTCTTTTAAAAAGTCCATATAGAATGTGTGTAACCCCTGAATCAATACATTTGTTAGTGATGATTCCTTTCTTTAACCTTAATTTTGTACTTAGGCACTGGTTTATTTCTATCATTCTAACAAGTAGCCTGATTACCAAGGATAAAATTTATACCTGCTGTAGAAAAGTCCAGAGGGTACCCTCCTTTCAAAACAAGAAATATGATGACCAGCAATCTCTCTGGTTCATATCCAGATCAACTGAAATCTGGATCTTAGGGAGGTATTGGTACTCTTGACTTCGTGGCAGAAACAATCACTATAGCCAAGATATGAAGGCAACCTAAGCTTGCATCATTGTATAAATGGATTTAAAAAATGTAGGCTATACATTCAGTGGACTATTACTTAACCTTTCTCAAAAGGGAAATTCTGTCATTCCCACTAATAGGGATTAGAGTTGGAGGAAATAATGCTAAGTGAAATAAGCTAGATGCAGAAAGACAAATAGTACACAATCTTGTAAACACATGGATTCTGAAATGGTTAATCTTAGAGAAGCAGAAAGAGAAAGAGAAGTTGTTGAGACTAGAAGAATAGGATAATGAGGTGTTGGCCAAAGGATATGAAGTCTCGTATAGCAAGTTCTGGACAGTATTGCTTCAACAAACAGCACGTGATTAACAATATTGCACTGTACAATCAAAATTTGCCAAGAGGGTAGATTCTATGTTAAATGCTTTTACCACAAAAGGAAAATGAACAAAACAAAATAAAATCAAGGGGGCAGGATAAAACTTTTGGAGTTGTAGCAGTTAGGATAGAGTGTTAACTAGATTGGCTTTTTCCATTTACCCATGGTGGAGCAGACTTCTGAGTGTTTGGGTGTGCTGTAGAGGACACAGGGTCTATATGTCTGGTCCCTGGCCCCTTCCTCTCTGGCACTATTTCTCTGCTCTGCTTCCTGGCCCCCACGAGCAAAGCAGCTAGCTCCACCATAACCCTCCCACCATGTTTATGCCATGGATCCAGCTAACCGTGGAGTGAATCCTTTAAAACATGGGTAAAATTAAACTTCTACTTTAACTTGTAGGTGTTGGGTATTATGTGCCAGCAATGGTAAAACTAACTAATATAGAAGCAATGAACAGGTTTATGGCATTAATTGTGATATCCAATTCATAGGGATCTACATACTTACAAAAGCATTGTTTATATATTAAATACCTGCACCTATTGAATGTAAGTCATACCTTAAAACATATTTTTTAAAGAAGAAACTAAGTTTTGTTAAAGAAAAGAAAGTCATCAGAAGATTTGATGGTTGATTCACACACTGATTTCATGTTCACCAACATCTAATTCTCATATTTTGGGAGATTTACTGTTTCCTATACAATGACCTCCTTTATTTCTTGAACACAAAGATGAAATAGGGTCTACTTGTTACATTTATAATAAAATACTGAGGATTTTCTTTGCAGAAGAAGCACCTTAAATCTTTTATTTCTTTGAGAAAAAATCAGGAAAGCATTGTTAAGAATTTTTGTCGGTCTTGTACTCTTAACTACTTTGAAGATAATGATATACCTTGTGCTAACTTTTGTTATTCTGTCATTATTTTGTTATAAAATTTTGTTTTACTTTTTCATAAAATATGAAAAGAAAAATAAATGACAGTATTTTGGATATATTGGATTAAATAAAATATAATTTTAAAATTAAAAACAGATTCTACACCAATAAAGTACTGTCATAGAGTATAAAATATTTTTACCTTAGATGTTCTAATGTTTCTCATTTGTTTTTCAGATTCTGTTCTTAAAAAATGTACTTTATGCTGGGGATATAGCTCAGGGGCTCAGCACCTGCCTCACAAGCACAAGGTCCTGCATTCAATTCCTTATAGCAAAAGAAAATGTACTTTATTTACTCTGCTATTGGAAAACTGATTGATTCATTGATCATGGACTTTATACCAAATGCTGCACAAGATTATGGATGTGCAAAGAAGAATGAGATAAGTCTCTGCCCTTAAGAAACTCATGACACAGTGAAGAAAAGAGACAAGCCATCAAACAACCCCCATTAACACTACAGGCGCCAATAGTAAATGCAGGAACACAGAGAGGCACCTAATTTGGTCTCTGAGGAACTTCCAGGAGTTCTTTATATGTTGAAAAGGGTACATATCAGGGTACAGAGAAGAACAGGAGTAAAGTGGGAAGAGTGAAGAAGGGTCCCAGTCGAGAGTAACATGGACATGGGTGTAAAATAACGGGAACATAGAATATCTGAGGACCTGCCCATTCACTGCAGCAGAGGGTGTCTGTGTGCGAGATGAGGCTGGAGACAGGCAGGATCAGGTCACAAGAGGTGAATGGAGAGTGAAGGAGGTTGGTCAGGACTTCATGTAGTGGGGGAGGGTAAAAAGATTTTCATTTTCAAGACATTGATTCTTCTCTTTCTTGCATGGAGAGCAGAAGATACCATACCATGGCCTAAATGTCTGTGTCCCCCCTACTTCATATGTTGAAAACATCACTAAGTTGATGCCTTCAAGACATGGGTCCTTGGGAAGGTGCTTAGATCATGAGAGTAAAGGCATCATGGGTGAGATTCATATGCTGCCTTGAAAGTGTCTAGAGAAAGCTGCCTTGCCTTTTCCATCATGTAAGGACGCAGCCAGAAGATGCCATCAATGACCCCAGAGCAGAAACTGAGGCCACTGGTGCTTTGATCTTGGATGGCCCAGTCTTCAGAAATGCACTGCCACTCAGTTTAGAGTATTTAATTATGGAAGTTTGAACTAAGAAAAGAGAAAATATGCCTTTATGGAGAGTAACTGAAGTACATAAAGTAGCCATAGATTTCTGAAGAAAAAATATATGATCAACACAGTATTTCAACCAATTTCTTTTTTTTTTTTTTTTTTTTTTTTTGCAGTACTGGGGATTGAACTCAGGACCCTGCACTTGCTAGGCAAGCGCTTATTCCACTGAGCTATATCCCCAGCCCCCCAACACAGTATTTCAATCAGGAATGCTTTTTAAAGGCAGAAGTTATCACACACACTTCACACATTTCCAGTCTATATAATGACAATGCAACCCTGCTTAGATTTCTCGCGCATTTTCTGGAGTCTGAATGTCACTGCAAAAATATATAAGCCAAACAGATTGGACTCAGATGCGTTTGCCATATGACACATTTTTTTCCACATAAGATTAGAGAAAAACTGATTTCACTCAATTTCCTGCCTTATTTGGGTTAGAATTGAAGTCAGTGCCATGATCCCTTTGCCTATTCTTCTGTATTTAAAAGTCTGATGTAAGATTGTGCAGTTAGAGAAGAAATAGTTTAATACCTTCTGTTACCTCTTCTGGTTCATGGATCTTCATGGGAAAGAAAAAAAACAGGCCAAGTTCTCTTTAACAAATATGAGAGGCCTAATCTACAAAAAATTTAAAGATCCAAATAGAAGGGAGACGGTAGAGTGGGCAGGTAGACTCTGGGGAGATGGGAACGGATGTGGAAAAGGAGGCACAGGGAAGAGCAGGGGCAGAAGGAGGAGGAAAAGGGATCAGGATGTGAAATCTGCATGTACCAATTTTTTTAAAGGTGTTTTTTAGTCATCAAATAAAAATACTGTTGCAGTTTGCATCTTAAGTGTTTCCCACAGGCCCGGGCATTGAAGGTTTGTTCCCTCTGGTGGTACGGTTGGGAGATACAATGTGTGGCTCAGTGGGAAGTTTCAGGTTATCAGCGCAGGCCCTCAAAGTAGGCTATGGGAGCCCCGTCTCTTCTTCTGTCTCACTTTCCTACCCTGAAATGAGTGGCTCTTTGGTCTATCTCTCGCACCTGGCAATGATGTGGTGCCAAAACAAGAGGGCCAGCAGACCATAGACTGACACCTCTAAAACTATGAGCAAAAACAAACCATTCTTCTTTATAAGTTGATTATCTCAGGTATTTGATACAGTAATGGAAATCTGACTAACACACATGGTAAGTTGCTCTGTAAAATATTGCATATATTATATAGTGCCTGGAGGCTTTATTATGTGATCCACTTTTTATAACCTCAGATTTATGAAAACCTCATAAGACCATCAAAATATATTGCAATTGTAGACTTTGTAGTGATCAAACATCTTGACTTAATGTCCAGAGCTTAGAGCTGCCTACTTGAGCTTTGGATTAGAAACAGCCTGGGGGTGCAAAATGCAGTGTCCCATCTATACTGTCTATTGGAAAGTCTCAGTGCATTTGTTTATAAAAAAGCAAAATTTGTCCTAAACCCAGACCACAAGCATGACAAGCTTGACAAAGGCTAGTTATTTCACTTGATTTAACATGATTGTTGATGTTGGTAGTATATATCACATGAATTTAAGAAATATTTTATCCACACAATGGGGACAATGAAAATAATTTTTAAAAATATTGCTTTACTAGAAGCTACAACTTTACTAGATGGAGTCTTTCTCCTTCATTCATTCTTTCATTTATTCACTGAAAAGCATAGTTAGCAAATTCTAAATGGCAGATATCATGACAGGTGTAAGATTTAAGGTTGAGTGAGGCATCCTTGGTTTGTGTGCAAAAGAATCCCACCCTGTGGAGCCTAGAATCAGACAACAAACGTCAAATACATTTAAAATTTGAGTATGAGTTCTGTAATATGTAGAAATACAATTCCTTCAGAAGTTTTGTTAACAATGAAGACAGTCTCATGAGGAAGCTAAACACTCAAGCAAATATAAAGTTGGATCAATAGCTAATGCAAATTTCAAAATAAGGAGATTTTGGGAGAAAATCCTGGGTTTGCATTTGAGTTTCAAATCTAGCTGTGTGCTCCCCAACCAGTGACTGCAGTCATCTAAGGCTCACTTTCATCCTCTATAAGGTGAATTAAAACTGCCTGGCTTGTCTGGAGGGTGAGACTCGGGGTAAGGCCGTTAAATTGCAGTGACATACATACATACATGCATATGTATGTCCATACACGCGCGCGCGCACACACACACACACACACACACACACACACACATATACATTCACTGAGTCATGGAAGTTTTCATACTGGAGAAATATTTCAACTTTGTCTACAAGAGTAAGTATGAGTTTATCAGGCAGAAAAAAATTGTTAGGATAATCTGGAGGGAAGGAATAAAATGTACAAATGCAAGTAGCCAGAGTGAAAATTGTTTCTTAGAAGAAAGAGTAACAGATCCTTGCAGCTGGAACATAATGTCATCTCAGTGATGTCTTTTGTAAAGAGAGAGAAATTACATACTGTTATTTCATGGAAGCAATGTTAATAATACTCATGGATACAATATTATCTCCTCTTTTATTTCTCTGGGGATATTTTATAAGTTTTATGCTTCCTGCAACGTCTGTACTTCTAAGGTGATCTTTTTCCATTTGTTTCTTTTTTTTTCATTTGTTTCTATTTCTCTCCTTCATTTAAATAGTTTTGCTAAATGTTTCATATATCTTACCTATCTACTCATATTTAAGAGCAGAGTACTAAGAACCCAATTGGAAATTCTGTTTACATGGATAAGAATCTCAACTACTTTTTATAAATTTCTTTCCAAGAAAAATCTGGCAAGGAAATCTGTTAGAAAGTTTCTGGGAAATGTTTTATATTTCTTAAAAAGAAAGAGAATAAAAAAGAAGTATTATGAATATATTGTGTGTAGAGATGGTACAACAATAAGGAGGTAAAAACATGTCAAGAAGTGAAGGGTTTAGGATGATTGACAAGAAAGAAAGAAAGAAAGAAAGAGAGAGAGAGAGAGAGAGAGAGAGAGAGAGAGAGAGAGAGAGAGAGAGAAAGAGGAAAAGAGTGAAAAAAGAAAAGAACCTGGTTTCTTAATGTGTGTTTGAACCACTACAATCTTTCTATCACCATGGTTCTTGCTATATGATTCAGGAAAGTTATTATTAAAGGAATTTTTAGTGTGTTTCCTGTTAGTTGTAGCCCAAAGATGTATACTGATTCAAGCTCTTAACAAATTCTTTTACAGGTAATCCAAGGACTGTTTATTAATAACTTTACACTATAATATGAGAAATAAATGTAAATATATAATATGATGAGTGAGGGAAAATATTTTGCTTTGAAAAATCCTGGAAACATAGTGTACATATTTATGCTTATTAATATATGTTTATATGTAATATGAATTACCTTTCACTGGAAATAAAGATCAGTAACTTGTAAGGGGTCTTAAAATAGGAAAAGTTGATATCTATGAAATGGAGAAAACAATGAGTTAGAGATCCAGGAAGATGAAAATATGGAACACAAAATTATAAATAAAAAGCAAAATAAAAGATAATAGGAAGGGAGCAAGATCTCTCTCAAACGGAAAGGGGATCAAGATATGGGGAGAGACAAGGAGGGGATGAAAAAAGAAATTAAGACGTTATGTAGCCAGGAATATAGCTCAGCGGCACAGAGCCTCCCTGGCAAGTGCAAGGTCATGAGTTCAGTTTTCAGTACCAAAACACGATATGTAAAGGTGCAGTAATAAACAATAAACTAAAATAAAAAGAAACCAAAATTCACAGAAGTTTGAAATCTCCTTCACTTGACATATAGAAAATCAGTCCTAGAGAAGTTACAAATTCTCAAAGATTCCACTATTAGTGATGGAACCAGACTTGAGTGCATGTTCTGCATTCTTTTAGAACAGCTTTATCATATCACACAGTTCCTTATTTCTTCCTACAAATACAATTTATTTTCCTAAAAGTATAACAAGAGTGATCAGAAGACTTGGAAGACACAGCCAGGGGTCAATTTCAATCTATTCCTAACTGCACCTTGAAGCACTTGTGGAGGATTCCAAGGCTTATAGAAAAAAAAACATAATTTCTTAATTATGTTTACCATGGGCATGATGGGAGATATGCCACATAAATATTTTTGTGGACAGGAACCACCTAATGGGAAATGAGGAGCGGAAAAGAGAAATAAATAATGTGCTAAATGTATGACTGACCTCATTTTCAGCGTAGCTTTTATTATCAGATGTTTCTTTTGAAAAAGTCATTCAGTTTTGGCTCAGATTAACTGAAATTTCTTTTTCAACTCCAATTTTTCAACTCTTTCCATTTAGCTTTGCTGTTTGGGATAACAGGCATGCTTCTATTCAATATTTGAGGCTATGCAACACTATTAGATATTTTGGTTCTTTTAAAATAGAAAATTCATTTTTAAAAACTATTTCAAATCATAGGTATGCACATTTATTGAAAAGAAAATCGTCTTATGAAATTTTGCTTATTTTCTCATTCAAACAAATAACCATTTATTAATAGACTGCATTACTTATAAATAAAAACTCTCAGATTTCTTCAAGTGTATACTTATTTGGAGTCAGGTACGTGAAAGGCAAAATCTTTCTTTAATATGGAATTAGTTCAAAAATCTATTATTACTTATAAAGATAAAGCAGACTGAAGATTCTTAGCATATTTCTAAGACTAACATTAGATATTAGTATTGTGCTTTAGAATACTACTTTAATTTTCTAAATATTTCTCAAAGTTTATTTCCTTGTTTTCCCATTATAAATATCTTTGTATTTTTAAAGAACAATGCAATTTTTTCCTATGTGATTTATTCTAAAATGATATTTTCTGTGAGTGAGGTCATTTATTTCTCCATTCTTGTACTACCTGATGCATGGGGGTCCTTACAGCCAATCCCTCTAGAAAGTGCTTTTCAGGGATTGTGCTTACTTCAGGACTTTGCTCAACCCGCTGTGAATTCTTGGAGTAAAGGAGAAGGGAGGAAGGCTAAAGAGACATTTTAGTTTATCAACCAGCATAAACTAAAATGGCCACTTCACAACAGTAATTTACATTTAACACAGTATATATTTTTCACTGATATTTATAAAGAGGAAAAGCAACACAATTCTTCAACTGCAAGGGCAGCCTCTTGGCAAATAAAAGAGAAACTTACTCCCATAAATGAAACACTAGAGTTTAAATCTAGAGAAGAAGTACTTGAAAAAGTAATGAAAAAGCCCCTGATTTGCACTTTGGGTAACCAACTAGTTTTGAGAATACTGCTGTGCAGCCATAGAAAATACAGGCTCAACTATCTGAGGCTTCAGGGACTACTATATAAGAAAAACAAACAGAAAAGCACAGGTTAGATAGGCTATTCCAATTAGCCAAAAGAACAGGATAAATGCACTGACAATGAAAATGTGGAACTTGAGGAATGACTGGTGACCATTTATGACTTTTATGACCCTGACAATTTATATACAGTTCATGCATTTAGCAAGTTTTATAAATACGGTTATTACTCTCATGTTGAAACAAATGTTCCCAGCAAAGAGCAAAGAATTGTTATTGAGCAGATGTATTACTTTTTGTTGCCAATTTATGTTCATAAATTCAGTCAATTCCTTGCCTTAAAAATGTCAAAGAACTCTGATTTGTGGGTAACACACACCACCTACTCCGTTCTGCCGCTCTTCTCTCTTCGGAAGCTTAAACACGATAGTACAGGTGACACAAATGAAAGCAAACACTGCTTTTCTCACTGCCACATGGTCTTATCTATGATTCAGCATTTAAGTAAAAGTTACCATTGAAATCAAAGATATCATTTATGAAAGATACCATGATTCAAAGCAGAATCTGTCCCAAATTAAATCGCCGTCCATATGAAAACATTGGACCGCCAACTTAGTAAGCAAGTTTTCTGTCCAGTGTAGTTTTAAGAGCTAGAATTTTAAATGGATAAAGACTTGGTTTCAAATTAGCTCTG
Organism: Dinomys branickii; assembly: GCA_004027595.1. NCBI lineage: Eukaryota > Metazoa > Chordata > Mammalia > Rodentia > Dinomyidae > Dinomys > Dinomys branickii. Next base: position 109,152 of record PVLD010005556.1, read on the forward strand.
TCATTTATAAATTCTGATAATTGGTCAAATTTCTTAACCTCTTTGATCTCAGGTTTCTTATCCATGAGTTGTAATGGTTTTTATAAGGTTGTTTAATCATTTTTTTTATTATTTTAAAAGTAAAAGAACAAAAACATATTAACAAACAGACACAAAGTAGCATAAGAATAGTACAATCAAAACTGAGTTACAGACAAGGTGACAGGGAATCAATAATGGTTGTTGCATTACATATTGATAACTTCAAAGTGTATATTCAGGAACATAGATATAGACATGCAAAATTGATCAAACAATTAATCATCAACTATTCCTTACAATAAGGTGACCTAAGTCAGTAGTACAACTATGTTAGATATGCTGCATATACATACATACTTACTTACATTTTTTAAATATAATTTTTCTTTTCTTTTTTTTTAAGTGTGAAAGAAAAAGAACTACATCAACAACAGAAAAAAAAACACGGAAAGCATTAACAAAGAGACACAAAGTAGCACAATAACAGTATAATCAGAATTGAATTATAGACAAAGCAACAGAAAACCAACAATAGTTGTTGCACTGCATATTGATAACTTCAAAGTGTATGCTCAGGAGAACACATATAGACATACAAGATTGATCGAATAACCAGTCATCAACTATTCCTTACCATTAAGTGACATAATACAATAGTAGGATCATATTAGCCATCCTGCACATATATATATACTTACATACATACATTCAGTTTTGCCTCTTTCTTTTCTCCTTTCCCTCGTCCCATCTGGTCTTTGCTTTTGAACGGATTTCCTTCATGTCTCTTAGTTTATATTCCCACCTCAGGTTCTTACACAAGTGACACAATACGTTGCCTGCACACGTACCTCTGACTTATGTCACTTATGAGTATGGTGTCCAATTGTGACCATTTGCCTACAAAGGCCCCAAATCTATCCCTCTTTATAGCTGAATAATATTCCATTATATAAAAATGCCATAGTTTTTTAATCCAGTCTTCTGTGGATGGACACTTGGGTTGCTTCCACAATTTAGCTATTACAAACTGCGCTGCTATAAACATGGGTGCACATATATCAGAGTGATATGATGTTTTCAGATCTTCTGGGAAAATACCCAGAAGGGGAATAGCTGGTTTAAATGGAACCTCTAGATCTAGTTTGCTGAGAAATCTCCAAACTGCTCTCCACAGTGGTTGCACCAGTCTGCATTCCCAGCAGCAGTGTAAGAGAGTCCCTATTTCTCCACAGCCTCGCCAGCATCTGTTATTGGATGACTTTTTCATACTGGCCAGTCTTACTGGGGTGAGATGAAATCTCGATGTTGTTTTTATTTTGCATTTCTCGAATGACTAAGGATGTGGAACATTTTCTCATATATTTATTTGCCATTTGTATTTCTTTGTCTGAGAAGTGTGTATTCATCTCAGATGCCCATTTCTGGATTGGGTCTTTGAATTTGGACAGGTACATGTTTTTTAATTCTTTGTATGTTCTAGATAGAAGACCTCTGTCTGAGGGACAGCCAGCTAGGATTTTTTCCCAATTTGTGGGTTTTCTTTTTACTTTGCTGGTGATTTCTTTAGATGTACAAAAACTTTTCAGTTGGATGAGGTCCCAATTATTGATTCTTTGAAGTGTTTCCCTTGCAGCTTCGTTCTTCTTCA
>PVLD010005557.1:0-110819 GCA_004027595.1 Dinomys branickii
CTTCTTCTCCTTCTTCTTCGTTTAGAATAAACCTTTCAATACACGGTGCTGGAGTAATTGCTTTTCCACCTGAACCTCACAAAATTTAATAGAAAACAGATCATAGATACTGTAGTCAGGGTTTACAAGGGAACAGGTTTAATACAGGACACATAATTTATAGGATTATTTTATAATATTCACCCAAAGAGTCAAATGCGAAAGAGTGTGGGAGATCTGTCCACACACTAGAGAACCAAAGAATCCAGCTGAGGGCCTGGATCCCTGGCAATGTCCTGCATGAGTCCAACTGAAAGCCTAGAGCCCATGGCAATGTCTCATGCAAGTCTGTATCAAGGATCTGCATTGGGAAGGCCCAAAGGTCAGCGGTGAAAGTTAGAAAGTCTGTGTCAGCTGGGTGAAGGATCCATGACAGTGGGCTGAGGGATCTGTACTGGAGCCAGGAAGCTCAAGTTAAGGACCAGAGCTCCTCCAAAAAGAACCACAGCCCTCCTCAGTGACAAGGAGGACCCACGCTCCTCCAGTGATGAGAACAGCTGAGTTCATATCAGGAAAACCAGCATGACAAGCTTGTCCAGGAGAATCAACAGCACCCCATCTTTTCCTCCAGTTCACTTTTTAATGCTTTTGCCAACAACCCTCAAGGTGGCCTTCCACACCCAGCTCCAGGCTGGTTCAGTTCAGCTGGGTGTTACAAGTTGCCCATTAGTTAATCCACCGCAATAGATACTGACATAAATCCTATAAAATTTTTAGAAAACAACATAGGGGGAAATGTTTAGGATCTAGGGCTAGGCAAAGAGTGCTTAGGCTTAGCACCATAAAATGTGATCTATAAAAGAAAACTTAGTAAATTTGACATCATCAAAATTGAAAAGACTTGCTCTAAGAAAGGCCTGTCTAAAGGAGAGAAAACACACTATAGCATGGGGGAAGATATTTCCAAACCACATGTCTAACCAAAGACGCATATCTAGAATATATATAGAAGTCTCAAATTTCAATAATAAAAAATACAAATAATTCAACTAGAAAGTGAACAGAAAGAATAAAAACATACTTTACTGATGACAAATAAGTACAAAGACATTCAACATCGTTAGCACTAGGGAAATGGAAATTAAAACCACAATTAGGTGTCATTACACATTTATTAGAATGAGTAATATTAAAAAATGGTGACAACATCAAGTGCTGGTGAAGATATAGGGAAACTAGGTCACTCATTGTGGTAGTTGGACTAATCCCTCCGAAGATATACAGTGTACAGCTTAATCTGCACACTGTGAAAACAGAAAGTTACATGGCAAAAGGAGTCAAGGTTGCAGATAGTTGTTAATCAGTTGACTTTCAAATGAGATAATCCTGAATTACCTGGTAGACTTCATGTAATCACAAGGATCTTAAAAATAGAAGAGATCTGATGAAAAAGAAGTCACCTAACTAATGACAAAGGTGGCAAGGCAGGGGTGGGTGGAGGATAAACTTTTCAATAAAAGGTTTGGGGTTAACTGAATACAGACATGAAAAAAAAAGTCTTGCCTCAATTCCACACACAAAAGTACCTTCCAGGGGATTGTAAATCAAACTAAAAAATGATGCTTTCAGAAGAAAACATGGGAAAGTATTTCCATGAAATGAAGATAGGCAAAGATTTCTTTAATGGGGTCTAAAAATTGCTAATCATGGAGAAAAAACTGATAAACTGGAGTACATTAAAATTAAAAACAGCTCTTCATTAAAAAATTCAAAGTATGAAAGGAGAAGCCAACTACAGGGAAAAGACATTGTAAATACAAATGATTTATGTCCGGAGTGTGTGTGTAATTCTTACAAATCAATAAGAGACAACCCAATAAAATGAGAGGACTGTGTATAAGAGGACACACCAATGAACAGTGAGCAGTGGTGTTCACTTTGCCCATCATCACCAGGACAACGCCAAAGAAACCACAGTACAGTCCTGTGCCCCACCCGGCAGTGTACCCAAACCAAAGCCAGACAATACCAAGTGTCAGCCAAGACCTTCATGGCTGGCACAAGTATGAATGGGCACATTGGGAAAAATCTTTGGCAGAATCTACCAAAGCTGAACATAAACATATTGTACAGTCTCCAAATTCCACTCCTACTGAATTGCAGATATTCCCCCAAAGACTTGTAGGGTGATATAAATAACAGCACGACTTACCATAGCCCCACACTGGAATAGTACCCATGTCCACGCACAGCAGGATGCATGAGTGAGGTGTGACGTCTCTGCGCAATGGGCCGCTAGACCATGAGCTGGGCTATCTATATGCAGTTGCATGAACGAAGCTCACAAGACAGTGAGCACCACAGGCTAAACACAGAGTGCACACTGTGTAATTCTATGTAATGAAATTCAAATACAGGCAAACAAATCTATGATGCTAGATGTTAGGGCAGGGGGAAAGGAACTACAGGAAGAAGCAGCTGGGGTACTATTAATTTGTTGTTGTTGCTGATCTGGTGTGGTACAGGTGTTTTCTCTTTGTGAAAATAGCTTTGTACATTATACTTAAGAATACACATTATGACATGGTCTTAAAACTACACAGCCAGGTATGAGTGTACACTTTCAATCTCAGCTGCTTGGGAGGTTGAAGCAGGAAGACTGCAATGTCAAAACAGCCTGGACAATTGATCAAAATCCTGTCTCAAAATAAAATCTTACAAAAGAGCTGGGAACATAGACTGTGGTACAGTGCTTGCCTAGCATGTTCAAGGCCCTGGGTTCACACAGTATCACACACACACACACACACACACACACACACACACACACACACAAAACAATACAATAAATATGCAAAGGTGAGCAAAATTACAAAGAAAAATGATCAAGTCTACAACCAGGACATTTTAACATGTCTCTCTCACAAATTAATAGACCAAGCAGATCAAAACTTAAGCGAGAAAACAGAGAATATGTAATCATTAAAATTAACAAAAAAAAACAGGGATGATGTTGCACACCTATAATCCCAGCACACAGAAGGCTGAGGCAGGAGGATTGTCATAAATTAGAGACCAGCCTGGGCTACATACCAAGATCAAAAATAAATAAATAAATAAGTTTAACAGACTTGATCTTATGAACATGCAAAAGTCATAAACCCAACAATTCAAGAACATTCTTTTCAAATTCCTACAAACATTTTACAAAAATCAGAGCCAGAAATGATGGTGCATGCCTATAATCCCAGCATTTGAGAGGCTGAGGCAGGAGGATCACCATGAGTCAAGGCCAGCCTGGACTACATAGTGAGTTCAAGACCAATATTAGCTGCATAGTAAGTCCCGGTCTCAAAAAGACCAGAAAAAAAAAAATTTATAAAAATCCACTGTATACTATCCTCAGAACAAGTTCTAACATCACCAAATAACTGGCATAATAGTCTCTAACAGTCATGCAATGGCAGCGGTATCAAAAACATAACAAAAGTAACAGGGAAAAAAACTGCACATACATTTGGAAATCTAAAAGCGTATTTCTAAATTATTCATGAGCCCCAGAACAAAGCTTGTGGAAATAAAATATTGAAAACTAAATGACAATGCAAACACTACTTATCAAAACTTCGGGGAAGCTGCTGAAGTGGTACGTCAGGGGACATTAATAGCTATAAATGCACATATTAAACTGAAGAAAGTTTAACAATTCATGAGTTAAGAACTGTGCCCAAATGTAAACACTGGGAAGTGTACAGTGTGATCAGTGCTCTGTCCCTGCAGTGCCACCAAGGGACAGTGGTTGTGTAAGCACAAAGGGATCCAGGGCAGCGTCACGAAAGGGTGCCCCACTCACACTCGTGTGGTGTTCAGGAGAGCAGCAGAAGGGAGCCGAATCACACCTGGAGGTCTCCTGACCCACGCTCGCCAGTATCACCTTCAGGCTGGCCCTGGGCCACCAGCCAGCACCCCACGTAGTCAGCAGTTGCAGTCAGCTCCCTGCTCTGGGAACACCCATAATAGTAGCACCTATCAGTTCTGCGTTTGGTCCTTGGCTGAGCTTTCCCGGGTGACTTCCCCTCCCCCAATATCCCAGGACCACAGAAGCCCAGGAGTTGAAGAACTGTAGACATCTAGTGGGCCTGAGTGGTGGGGATAACACCCTTTGGTGCCCTTGAGACACTGCATGGAACAGGTGGAAACTCTCTGAGCTGAGATGGCATTAGTGATACACACCTCTGTGTGTTGCCATGCCAGGATGCATGTGTTTATAGGAGACATGCAAAAAATAGCCTGAAAAGATACTTGCTTTACTACATGGTAATCTAGTAAGCATAGTTTCCTAGTTGCTGCTGGGGAGAGCTCTAGAATTGCAGATGGTGGTCAAGGGGAGTTTCACTGTATTGATTAATATTTAATTATTTTAGGACAAGACTGTGACTCATGCAATGTAATGGAAATTATTTGAGAAGGAGCCTGGGAAAAATATAAAATCCTAGCCAGGCATGGTGGCACATGCCTATAATCCCAGCCCTCGGGAGGCTGAGGCAGGAGGATTGTCACAAATTTGAGGCATCCTGGGATATAGAGTTAGTTCAGGGGCAGCCTGAGCTATACAGCAAGACCCTGTCTCAAACCCTCGCCCCCAATATATATATATATATATATATATATATATATATATATGATCCTAACTATAGTTTTCATTGGATGGGGAAATTTTAAATAATTATTTTTTCAGTGCATTTCTGTATGGTCCAATTTTCTTTTTCTTTTTTTCTTTCTGTTCCAATTTTCTACAGCAGCACTATGATAGAATTCGCTGTGATGGTAGAAATGGTCTCTGCCCTTGCTATCCACACACAGCAGCCCTGGCCATATGTGGACACCAAGCACTTGGAATGTGGTCAGTATGATTGAGGGGTTAGATGTTAAATGGTATTTAATTTTAGTTAATTAAAAGTAGAACAACTACACATAGCCAGTGGCTATTATCTCAGACAATACAGTGCTCTGACGCTCCCATATGACTCTGTGGCCTTTTTCTCAAGTGTTATTTTTCCTTTTTTTTTTTTTTTAATTTTATTTTAAAGACAAAAGAATGGAGACATATGAACCAGAAAAGCCATAAACAATACAGAAAATACAAAGTTATACAGAATATAGTAAGTAGGGAATTAGCACTGGATGTTGTATTACATAGTTATCTTCACATTAGTTAACACAAAAACATTAAAGGAAATACCAAATTATAGAGAAGATAGGGAATTTGCACTGGATGCTGTATAATATAAAGTTATCTTCACTTTTGTTAATACAAAAACGATTGAGGAAATACAGAATTTTAGAGAACATAGAAGGGAATTAGCTCTGGATGCTGTCCTACACAATGTTACCCTCACCTTTGTTACTCAGTTACACAGATGATGGCCCATTTGATCATTCAATTTTTCTCCTCCCTCATCTCCGTTGCCCTACCACTCAATCAGTCATCTTCCCTGTGATGATAACTGTGCTCCTGGGTTTATCTATATCCTTGGACTCTCGCCTTGGGAAGAGATATAGCTGCCTCAGACTATACTATAATATACATGGGTGTATACAAACTGCCATGGTTAGAGGTGGGAAAGCACATATGTTCACAGCGGACCACCCGGCTCCACCCTGTCGTCGTGCTATGAGTTGGGGCGGGTCCAGTCCATGAGGTGCCCTGAGCGGGGCCCACTGCGGAGCAGCAGCGGAGCAGCCATGGGGCCCACTGCAGAGCAGCATTGGGGCCCACTACGGGGCAGCCGCGGGGCCCTCAAGTGTTATTTTTCCATTTGGAAAAATCAAGGCATAACAAATACAATAAAGGGCACAGATCTTGAGTAAATTTTTACATATTCATACAGCCAAATGACCACTGCTCAAATCAAGATCTGGATTGGGCCGGATATATAGCTCAGTGGCACAAGCACCTGCCTGGCAAGCACAAGGTCCTTAGTTCAATTCCTGGTACAAAAAACAAAAAAAGTAATTTAACTTTTAGGGCTGGGGGTATACCTCAGTGGTATAAGCGCCTGCTTGGCAAGTGCAAGGTTCTGAGTTCCATTCCTGGTACCAAAAAACAAACAAACAAACAAAAAAAACACAAAGATCTGGATCATTTCCAGCACTTCAGAAGGCTCCATTGAGTTCAAAGCCAGTAAATGAATTATAATCTCAGCATTCTGGGAGGCTGAGGCAGGAGGACTGCAAGTTTCAGCCTACCTTAGGCAACCTAGCAACATAGTGAGACCACATCTCAAAACTATAAAAAAGAAAAGGGCTGGGAATAAAGCTCAGTGGAGAGGGCATGAGTTCCATCTCTGGTACTGAAAAAAATTTGACAAATGTTGGCTATCATTGCTTTTACATTATTTATATTAATTTTAGGTGACAATCATTAGGATACTCAGTCTAGTGTATAATAAACCACTTTTATTAAGAAGTACTGGGGGTGGGGCTAGGAAGGTAGCTCCGAGGTCGAGCACCTGCCTAGCAGGCCCTGGGGTGGATCGCCAGCACCACACACCAATTGCTATTATGTTCCCATTTCAACTGTGATCAATTTTTATGAAGTTCCTCTCGAATTTCTGTGATCATGGCAGTTTTTCTCTCAAGTGGCTAGATGCTTTTCAATGGCTTTCAGACTCAATTTGAGGACTGGTTTGCTAGTGTTGCTAAGAGAAAAATGCATCTAATTTGCCAAAACTAAATTAACTCCTAATACACAAGAGGATAAGCCTAAGCCGTAAACAGCTGATAAAAATATAAACACTTTTATTCTTCTTGTTCCATGTGGATTTAAATTTAATTATTAAACTTACATTCACATGTCCAAACAAAGCAGACACAATTAGCACAATTTTTAAAGTCCTATCATCTTACGATTACTTATTTAACCAAGAGACCATACGAAGTCCAACTGATTTAACCCAACAAGTTGGAGGCTTTTTTCCACCCAGCATGGGGTCTTTAAATAGCTTTTAAAAAGGAAAATCCATATCAAGTTTCCTTTGGAACACTAGTTATATTCTGAGCTAAACACTAATATCACAAGGCATTTCCTAATGCTGGTCACAATGGATCTTTAATTTTCAATATAACATTATTCCCTCTAGAGCCCTAAGGGAAATGGTCATCATTGAACATATAGGTGTGGGTTTCAAATGCACGTTTCAAATGCGATCAGTTAATTGACATCTTACAACTGAAATGCCTCTGCTTGCACCATGCTTGGTTTTCTCACAGTTTTTCCGGTCAATGTCTTTATGTGCCAGATGTGTAAGGTAAAAGTATTTGTTAGATCAACTTGGCAATTTATGGCCTAGACCCTGAGCCTTCCTTACGTGTTTATTCATGGGTTTGGCGTTCCATTAAGTATGCATCTAGTCTCGAAAAGACCAGGTTCTCCTTGGTCAGCATTCCTGCAGTACAGTCCTTTCTCTGCAGGTCCCTCTTTTTTGGGGAAGCATCTGCTAACAGGCTCAGAGCAAGGTGGTCACGATACCACCCCCTCTCCTTTATGCACCAAAAAGCCTCTTCCTGAAAACTGGAGAGGAGAGTTGAGATCTGCATCACTCTCTGGGAGTAACAGCCCAAACATTCACTGCCTCCCCTGATCTTTGGCCATGTCAGCTTTAGCTGTGGGCATTTTGGGGCAGTCATGGGTTGGGGGCTGTATTCCTGACACCCATTTGGAAGCAGAAGTCCCCACAGCAGCTGTTTCTTTCTCATGGAGGTCCTGCTGTCCTTTGTTCCTTGGCATTAATGGACATTCTCTGATGGTCCTCTCCTCCAAGCTGATCTTTAGGAAGCATTTCTGCGTGGGGTGTGGGGCTCTCTTTTCCAACCACTTTTCTGCAGACAGGTTTCTGATCAGATTCAAGGCTACATTCTGGGGACCTGGTTTATGTCGCTCCAACAATGACTGCTCCTGACAAACTGCTGTGGGTTGCGAGGCCACTGCTGTCATATTGCATTTCCTGACCATTTTCCAGCTTCCCCCAATACACATTCAGAGACACACAAACGTGCACACATGCACTGCACATACAGGGACACACTCCTTAACCCTCTGGTGGCATTCAAGCAAGTGTATGCCCTGCAGGAAGCTAAGCCAGTACAGTACTTAAGCACAGTGAGTGCTCAAAGGAGGGGCACCAAATGCAAAGCTGGGGAGCCCTGGATTAAGGGATGGAGGTGGGAGGACACCTCCAAATCGCTGCAGGTTCTGGAGAAGAGGTGGCACACATCAGTGGCAGTCAAGCCTGAGGGGTGGCAGCAGGGAGAGACACATTTAAAACTGCTCCGCCCTGGCTCCTGGGGTTGGGGGAGGGAGTAAATAATGAACTCCCTGTCACTGGAGAAATACAAGCCAGGGTGGCACAACTCCTGGTAGGAATGCTGTAGCGAGGAATTAAACCTCAGGTGGGTCCCTGATTTGGGGCACTGAAAAGAGAACAGAAGAATAAAGGGGTGGAGTGGGGGCGGGGAATGAAAGAACAAAATTGTAAAAGCGACCGGAAGGAATGCCAGAGGCTAGGAATTATTGTGTACATGAGCCCAAGCTGTGGTCAGAAACCAGAGCATCTGAGAGGCCTGGGTCTCAGAATCCTGCCCTTGGCCTCCAGCACCCGTCCCTTCTCGTCCTCCTGGGCCTTTAGACCTGGCCTTGCCCGGGGAGCGCAAGTTCTGGCTGAGCAATGCCTGCTCCTGGTAGGAAGCTCTGGCCCAGACAAAGAAGGGGTAGAACCCTTAGATTCCATGTCCCTTTCCCAGTAGGTACCCAGGACCCCTAGGAGTGTTAGGAGGGCTTTCAATCCCGAGGGCAGGGGGACAGGAAGGAGGATTAGGTTGGGCCCAGACTGCTGGGTACTGGCATGTGGAACGAAGCAGCGCTCTTCCTGAAGAGGGGGCTGCTGGCCGGGGGCGGGCTGTGGGCTGGGGCTTCAGTGGCGCCCAGGCCATGCTCAGGCAGTGGCCCTTGGAAGGGACTTTTCTCTAAAACAGTTACTGGTTTGACCAAGGAGCCTGGCTCAGGCTTTGAGAAGCGTCACAGTCTCAGCCAGGAGACAACCCTGGAGAGAGAACAGGATGCTGGTGTCTGAGCTAGGCCAGTTAGGAAGACCTCATACCCACAGGGAGGGTGCGGGAGGAAAACAGATGGGAAGCAGGAGGGAGGGCGGGGGTCAGCGTGGAACCCGCATCTGTACCCCTCATTTCTGTTGCTTTCCTCCTCTGCCTTCTTCCTGGACACTTCCTACTCCTTAGGTGGATTCAGCAGAAACACACAGCAGCCCAACCTCAGCGGTAAGGCTGGTCTAGAGCCCAGGGTCTACTCCCAATTCCCCATTTCTCCTCTTCCCCATGTTCAGAACTATTAATCAGTGCACTTTCATCCCTGGCTCCATGGTGGCCCCCCAGGACTCCTGGAAGCTGTCCATGCATCATCCAGGGAGCACACCCCACTTGCCCCACAACACACAAGCAGAGTAAAGAGCCAGCTTGTTCCATGGACTCTGTGTCCCCAGGTTTCAACCTTTTCTGCTCTCCATGTTTCGCCTGCTCTGGAATTTGTGTTTCGACTTCTCTTGTGCCAGCCACAGCAGCCCTGTCCCTGTGACTCCTCTCTGCCCCACCCCCGGCTTCCTAGAGAGTTCAGTGGCTGATATTCAGTAGAAAACAGGAGGCTCACTGCTGCACCGCCACAGGGCACTGGAGCTCACACTGTTGTGCAAACCCACGCTTACCCTCCCTGAGGAACTCTCCACTTCTCCAGCCGGGCTTGCAGACTTTAGCCCTTTCCACCTACTTCCGGTCTTCTCTTACCCCAGGAGATTTCACCCCGCCTCCCCAGATTCAGAGAACAGAAGTGCAGGGCCAGGTGCAAACACCTGGCAAAATCACCAGGCCATCAGACAAAGACGGAATCACACAGAAGATCCCAAGGGGAGACTCCTCCTTTCCTCACCCTTCCCTCATCCCTCAGGCCTCCTGCTTCTGTCCCCCTACAAAAGTGACCCCCTACAAAAGTCACACAGCCCAGTTCAAATCGATTGTTTTATTGAGAGTGTACATACAGATGCCTTTAGAAAAGGACGCGAGCTTCGGGGGATTACTCCGCCCCGAGCCACGCTTGTGCTGTGCTTGGCCTAGAGAGCTGCTCCTGAGGCCTGAAACCCACCCGTGACTCTTTCCTGCAAAACCCAGAAAGGAACCCCGCCCTGCCCCCGCACCCCTTTCCCACTCCCTCCCCGCCCCTGCCTCCCGCCCGCCCCCCTACACTACACTGTACAGGACACAGACTTCTCCTACAGACCACTCTCGGCTAGGACGACACGCGGCAAACACTATTCCCGCTGAGAGAGGGCACAGGGCGGGGAAAGAGCGACTTCCCAGTCTCCAGCGCAGTCTACAGGCTTTGTGCGCTCCAGGGCGCCAGCCCGGGGAGACAAGCGGCCCCTGGAGCCTTAGTCGGGGTCCAGCGCCCCGCGCTTGCTGCCTGGGGGCGCGCGCCAGGGCGAGCTGCAGAAGCAGCTATTTCGCGCGCCCATCTCTGGCTCCCGCAGGACACAGACGATGACATTGGCCTGGGACCCAGCCAGGCCCCCTCTGCAGAACCGGGGAGCACGGTCCCTGGGCGCTTTTAGTTAGAAGAGAGGCAGGAGAAAACGGATTGCTCTCCTCGCCTCTCGATAAACGCACACCCAGTCTTCCAAGGGTTGGGAAGTGGGTGTTAGCACCAGACCCAGAATGTTACTTTTTTTTTTAATAACGAAACAGGAAAATCAGAACACGGAACCCCGAGGCACTCTGGGCACCTGACTGGGCTCCAGCTGGGCAGAAGTGGGGTGGGCGGGGATGGGGGTTTGGCAGAAGGATTTGGTTTTCTATGAGGGGGCTTCGAAAGTAAAACGTAGCTGGCTTCCCGTACGTGCAGCCTGGAAGAGGCGGAGGCCCACGGGCCCCACCAAGCCCAGGAGCCAGTTACCACCAGACATTTCCAAAGTCTTCCCCTGGCTCCAGGGCACACAGGCGAACACAGGGGAGTGGGCTGCCCTTCGGATTTAGATTTGAATAATCGTAAGAATGGAGGGACATAGACAGATTGTGCCTGCCTCTGGCCGGTGGTGCTTTATGTGGAGAGGCTGAAGCAGAACGGTGTGCTTGGGGAAAACAGAGACTCAGCCCATCAAGAGAAAGGCGCCCACGAGTGGCCAGGGACGGGAATTCGGGCCACTTCCTACTAGGAGTTCACAGTGGTCACTGTTGGGGAGGAGCGAGGGGATTGAGGGCAGGGAGTGGGGGGCATAAATTCTGCCAGCCCTAGGCTTCTGCTGCCAGGCGCGCCAAGCACCCAAAGTGGGGTGAGGTGGCCGGGCTCGGCACACTGGGGGTCACCCCGCTGTCTGCCTGTAGTTGCCGTTAATCTCCTGTGCTAGGTTAACCGCCTCCGCACCCAGCGGCAGCCGATCGCTGTACTCAGAGCCTGCCTCGAATTCCTCCTGGTTGGCCTTAGACTGCGACTCTGCCAGGGAGCAGGCGGCCAGGCTCTCCTCCCGCTGCAAGTCCCCGTGAGGGTCCCCTTGCTCCGGGTCCTCGTCGAGCTCCTCCTCCTGGGCCTCCTCGGGCTCCTCGCCGCCCTCTCCACCGCCCGCCTGGTAGCTCTTCTCAGACTCCAAGTAGGAGGCGCGCGGGTCGAAGTCCGCAGCAATGCGCTTCTCCATGGGGTCGGGAGCCTGCGGCCGTAGGATCAGACGGTAGGGCTTGCCGGGGTGCTTGGCGAGCAGGTGGCAGCAGGCGGCGCCCAGCAGGGGCACGGTGGCCAGCACCAGCAGGAACACACTCACTGCCACGATGACCAGCAGTGAGGGCAGCTCCTTCTTGGTGGCGAATACCACTTGCACGTGACAGGCTTCGCCCGCCAGCGCCAGGCACACAGAGTAGTTGGTGCCGGGCCGCAGGCCGCGGAACCAGTACGCGTTGACGCCCTCCTCCACGCGGGACCACTGCACGGCCGCACCGCCCCCAGCTGGACACAGGTAGAGCAGGCGCAGGGGTCTCCGCCCGGGTCGCCCAGCTCCCGCAGCCCCACCGGGCCCGGGACCCCAGCGCGCAGCCAGGGGCGTCAGCTGCACCCGCGCCTCGCGCTCCGCCACGTCCAGTGCGATGACACCCAGTTCGAAGACGTGCGGCTTGAGCTCTGAGCTCTGGTTGAACGCGTGGTTGGACACGTACCGAGAAGGGTCCCCGTGGCCGCAGTGTTGCTTCTCGCCTGGGTTCACTGGGATCTGGTCTTCCGCCTCGTCTCCTCCATCTCCCTCCTCCTCCAGCTCCGCTTCTGTAGCCTCCAGGATGCTGACTCGAGCCGTGCCCTGGCCTTTGGCTTTGCCCTCGGGTTTGGAAGGCAGGACGCTGTTGCCTCGGCCTTTGGCAGTGACTTTGCGTTCAGAGGTTGGGCCCTGCCTGTCGGGGTCTCCGCCTACGCCAGGAGCATGCTTCGGAGGCCCAGCGGCAGCCACTGCCACTCGTACTGATGTCGAGTTGGCACCCAGCTCATTGTGCGCACGGCATGTGTAGATGCCCGCCTCCTTGGCACTCAGGAGCGGGACCAATAAAGAGCCATTCGCTAGGGCCAAGAAGCGCGGGGTGGCGGGGGGCGCGGGCCATGCAGGTGCTAGAGTCGGGGTTGGGGCCTCAGTCTGGGTGGGGACTTCCCCATCTCCTTCCTCCGCACCATCCTCTGCGCCTTCAGCATCGTCCTCCTTGCTCTGGACCGGCGCCTCTAAGACCACCGTACCGCCCGGGATCTGAAGTTGCCATTGCAGGCGGGGAGTGGGGTGGCCTTCAGCGACGCAGTGTAACGTGAGAGCCAAGCCAGCACGCAGAGGGGCGCCAGGCGCCTCGAGCGGGGGTTCTGCGCTCAGCCGCACGCTGGGAGGCACACAGGGCAGGGCGGGCAGGCCGTGCACTGGCACCCCTTTCAGAGCCGGGGGAGAAGCACAGGCGATGGAATCGGGCTCGGGCAATGAGACCCGGGTGCTGGCGGCCCAGGCTTGCAGCCACAACAGGCCGCAGCCACAGTGGAAGGGATTGTGGTACAGCTGTAAGTGGGACAGCGCGCCGAGCGCATCGAAGGTACCGGGCTCCAGCGTGCGCAGGCGGTTGTTGTTGATGCGCAGTGAACGCAGGTCTGGAAGCGCGCCGAGCGCGTCCCGGGGCAGGGAGCCCAGGCGGTTGTGGTTCATTTTGAGCAGCTGGAGCGCGCTCAGGTTGTGCAGGTCGCTCCAAGGGAAGTTGGAGATAAGATTGTGGCTTAGGTCGAGGTTCTTCAGCTGACTCAGCACTGCCAGGGCCCCGGGCTCCACGGTGCGAACCTCATTATGTGCCAGCCACAGCGACGTGACCTGCGTGACGTTGACGAAGGCCCCGCGCCTTAGCACAGTGATCTTGTTGGCAGACAGACTCAGCGTAGTCACGTTGGCCGGCAGTCCTTCGGGCACCTCGTGGAGCTCCTTGTAGGCGCAGTCTGCAAACTGGTGCGCGTACTTGTCCACGCAGGTGCAAGGCTCAGGGCATGCTCGGGCCACTCCGAGCAGCGCCCAGGCCCACCACACAGCTCGAAGGGGCACCATCTCCATTCCTGCGAAGGAAGTGGCGCGGGGTGACTACCGAGCTCCAGCTCAGCCTAGGCGCTATAATATCTGCACCCAAGAACTTCTCTTGGATGCAACTGGAGCTCAGTATAAGTCTCCGGACGCTATAGATTTCCCACTCTCAGGGCCTCGCCTTCCTTTCCCAGAGGGCACTGCCCGTGCTCTTTTCCCTATCTCATCCTCACCCTGTAGCTGCCCTTACATGGGCTCCCCAGTCCCTTATCCGCAGGGGCTCCGCACCGACCTCTCTGTTTCTAAGTCTTCATTTAACCGGGTAAGATGGAGATACAGAAAGGGTGTGTTTATCCACGGCTGTCTGTCCTCCCTGGAACGCTTTGTCCCACCCAGGCACACAGCAACACAAACAGAAGCTCTGGCTCGGCCAGCACCCCCTACCTGCAGGGCCTCTGCTCCCTCAGGGAGGTTCACCGTGCATTTTCCCGACACAGACACATGGCACTCAGACACCTACACGGTGTGCTTCTGCGGCCCCATTGTTCTCAGCGCTGAGCCCAGCACCCGCACAATGCTTTCCAGCGTGGCACAGAGCACTTTGCTGTTCGTTGTGAGAAGCGACCCCTGCACGGGACATGGGAGCGACTTCCCATGCCCTAGCCCTCCTCTGAGACCGAAGTCAAAGCAGAGGAGGGATATAGAGGACTGCCCGGTGCATAGACCCTTCTCCACCCTTCGTTAAGTCTCCTGTCCGACCCAGGAAAGAGCCAGGGATGCTCCAGGGAGAGAAAACTGTCCCTCATGTCTGGAAAAGATGTGTTCTGGTGACAGTGATTAAATCTTTCCCCTGAGGTCCTACGGAGCATAGAGGGGGCCCCAGAGGGCAGACTTGGGGACAGCTACTAGCTAATCAAGCTGGAGACGGTTGGAGATTCTAGCTTGTCTCCATTGCTCCAGAATACCCGAGGGACTCCACAAAACCTCATCCACAGCTAGACAAACACATTTACATAGACTCCCTCCCTCTTTCGGGTTTGGCAGGGCCCCTCCCAACCCTGTTTGTGGGATCGGCCCCTTCACAGTCTTTGCTCCGGGGGAGGGCCGCTCCCTCCCCAGGTCCTCCCCGAAGCCTGGGCGGGGTGCCGGAGCCTGAAACTGCCCCACCCCCACCGCAGCGAGGCGCTCACCCAACGCTTGCAGCTGCCGGATGCGCAGCCTTTGGGCAGCAGCCCCTTCTCCAGACTCGATGACAGCCCAAGGGTGCTTCACGCATCTGTTGCTTCGCTGCAAGAA
This sequence comes from Dinomys branickii, assembly GCA_004027595.1. Taxonomy (NCBI): domain Eukaryota; kingdom Metazoa; phylum Chordata; class Mammalia; order Rodentia; family Dinomyidae; genus Dinomys; species Dinomys branickii. The sequence goes on from PVLD010005557.1 coordinate 14,907, forward strand.
GAACCAGGTGTGGGGCACAAAAAAAAGAGACGGGTAAGTTTGAGGACGCCCCTGGCCCCGAAGTCCCAATTCAGTCTTTCCTTGTGTCCAGTCTGTTGGCCCCACTTTTCTCCGGCTGCAGGTTAGAGTCCCAGCGCGCCTCCGGGTTCCGCGGGAGCGCGCACAGCCTCTCCCACCTCCTGCCTCCTCTGCGTTTGTTAAAGCCGTAGAGACCTTCCCCGAGGGGGGCTGGTCGCAAGAGGCGCCACACGTCCACCGCCCTAGGCTGGGCTCTTCCCAGCCCACCGCACCCCCAAAACCTATGGTCCCCTACACACCCGCGGACACTGTCACTGCTCCTCATCACACAGTTCCCTCACACGCTCAAAAGCATTCACACACGCACCGACGCACTCCACACAATCGACCCTCATAGGTTGGAATTATCCACCATCCTGAAATAATCGAGTCGATGTGTCGCGCGCCCGCTATGTTCACACGCATTTTCAAAAGCACACCTTTGCCGGCACGCTAACCCTCGCGTTTCGCACCACCATCCATTCATGCTCACTCACCCTTGCGCGCCCGTCCCGCCAGCTCCCGCGAGCTTCGCTGCTAATTGAATGCGAGCCGCTTTTACACCCCGCAACACGTGAGACAAACCATCTTTGAGGAATTTAGGGACAGACAAGGCGCACAACGGAAGGGGGCGTGTCTCTGCCTTGAAACACTTTTTGCAAATGCAGCCGGTGGCACAGAAAGACCTCCAGCAGACCGGAGGGGCTGTGCGCAGCCTGGCTGGAGCGCACCGTTCCCTCCCGCACCCCCTGCTAGCCGCCTCCTCCCCGAAGCCACGTTCAACACTATGCATAATTGATAGTGTTAGCAGAGCGCCTCGCCCTCCCTGCCATTTTTGCCTGGATCTGAGCAGATACAAGCACTTCTTCCCCCACCCCCTAGACAGACGAAAACGCACACGCAGCCCTGCAGGGCGCTCCGGGAAGAGCCGCCCCTCTCCCCAGCCCACCACAGCCCTGCCCAGCCGGAATTTTTTACGTCTGGTCTTTGTGGCAAAGTCGGTGCTTGCAGCCTACCGTCCACAGTGCTGCTGCGGTGTGGGGTGGGGCTCCCTGCCACCCAGGCACCCCCACGGTCAGCCTGCCAGTTCCTGCAGAATGGGGCACTGAAGCTGCAGAGGACAGTGACAGGGACAGGGATGGTTACAAAACGTCTGCCTCTCTTGAACACTGTGGGCGGGGGTGTTTGTGTAAGATTTGAACATTCTCACCCCCACACACAGTCTCCAGTGTCTTCACAGCCTGTCTAGTGTGTGCACGCGCGCACACACACACACACACACACACACACACACACTCTGTCCCCGAGCTGGGGTGGCATGCCACCGCCCCGCTGTCTCACACCCTCACACAACAGCTGGGCTCAGCAGACTTGGGACTCGCTGTTCCCGACTCTTTATCTGGCAAAACCCCGACACTTCATTTAGTGACAGGGAGGGGGAAACACAGGGATGGATGTCCAGGCATTTGGCTAAACCCTCTTTGGGCCTTGGTGCTGCCCACAGAGACAGACAGAATCTATGAGACACAGAGCTGCTGGCCAGAACCAGGAAGGGGTTTGGGCTCCTGGAGAACCAGAGCCCCAGCCCTTTGTCCTTTTGTAGACACTGGGATCTCAGGGCACTTGTGGCCCCCAGCCCCACCCAGGCAGTGAAAGATCTCACTTGGCAGTCGATGGCTTGCACGTAGGAGGCCTCTGCAGAGATCAATATCCCGATTTGAATGTTAAGCATTTTAATGAGCCCAGGAGGGAGTAGGGGAGAGGGATGGAGTGCAGTGAGCTGCATCTAAAAAGACCACCCTGCTGGCTGGGGTTCTGTGGCTCCTTTGTAACTAAAACACGAACAGACTGAGAGCGAGGACACCTGGAGTCCTTCGCTCTGTCCTAATCCTTCAGAGGATCTGGTGAGCTGGGACCGGCACATCTCAATTAGCCAAGTTCCGAACCCAGAACTTCACTAACCTGCTTAGGCCTGGATCCCCTCCCAGCCAACCTATGGGGAGGCCTCTGGGGCAGCCTCAGAGAGAAGATGCTGTGGAGGACTGAAGGGTGAGAGTACTGGAACATCCCGGCCTGGGGACCCTGAAGCTGCCCCTACTTAAGGTGTGAGGACTGAGGTTTGGGACTGGCTGGGCCAGGGTATATGGTGAGAATGGCAGGCCCTGTGTGGACACCTTTGCAGTCCGTGTGTGGGGTCATCCTGGGTGGGTTGTCCTGTACTGGCAACATCGAGAGAGTGGGCCTGGGAGCCGTCCCCACCAGAGGGACCCAACGGGACAAGTGCCTGGCTGTGGTGCCAGGGCTTTCCGGGGCTTGGGAAGGACACAGGTGTGGGCACAGACAGGGAGGCTCTGGGCCAGGAGCTCAGGGCTAGTGGGCTCTCTCCTGGTTTTAATCTCTATCCGGTTCTTTTTGCTTTCTGGGGGACGCCAGGGGGCCAAGGGACATTGTGGAAAGAGAGACAAGAAGACTGAGTCTGGGGGCTGGGTGGAGAACGGGCTCCCAGCTCTCAGCTCAAAGCTTCCCAAACCTAGGGGACCCTCTCCGCCCGCCTCCAGGGAGTCCCTCTGCGCCCCCCTTTTCTTGCTCTGTTGCTAGGGATGCGGGAGCTGAAGATTCGGTGCAGGAGAGAGCGCCTCAGGCGCGGGGGAGGGGTGGATAAGGGCGCAGTGACCTCCCTGGGGATCCCCCGAAGCCTTCCGCAGCGCCGCGCTGTCTCTAGCAGGTGCTTTTGTTCCCCGATTCTGCCCCGGGGGGCAAACACCCCTTACCCCCGCCTTTGACCTGCAGGACCCTGTACCCATCCGGCGGGGCTTGAGTCCAAGTCGCCCCTGTGGGAGCTGCGACCCCAGGTTCCACCTGCGTGCTGAGCTGGAAGGCAGTGCACACCCCCTCGCGAGGGAGCCGCTGGCCTGTGGCGGCGGGCGATGTTCGCAAGGATACAGTTACTGCAGGCCGGAACGAGGACCCCACCCCTGCCGCCGCTGCCTGAGCCTCCGATCGTTAAAGAAACAGGCATCTAATCAGCTGTGTGGACGCAGGGATGGGATAAGCGTAAATCCAAAGTTCCAAGACATGAGAGCGCCGGGCCACAGATTCAGAAGGTGACGAATCTGGTTTAAGCTTTCCTCCACTCGTGGGGCCCTAAACCCAGACAGACCCGGGACCCGATAGCCTGAGCCCAAGGCTGCTCCTCACGCACTGACTTCTGACTTCAACCTTAAAAACGGACGCATAGGGCCGGGAAGGTGCGAAGAGTTGAAATCTGCAGGATGGGCTCCGAGCATGCGCAGGTCTCTGGCCCGGCCCTGGTCCGCGCGCGCCCCCTGCTGGAAGCCGCCTTCTAGACCAAGAGGCGGGTGGAAACCAGGCCAGGCTTTCCCCCAACCGCTGCCCGCGCTCCAGTGGGGCAGGCTCTCCGTGCCCACTCAGCCTGCAACCCAGGATCTGCAACTTCCCCTACCCTCCTATCACAGGGATACAGTTTCAAGCGCGTGATATTCCTAGCTCGGAGCGCTCACGAGGGACCCCTGAAGGCTCCTTAGGATAAAGCTCTCTGTGATCATACTGTCATGATGAGGACAAGTTCTAGGACGAGACTCCATCGTGTGTACCAGCTGTGCAACCCTGACCAACTTACTCAACGTCTCTGTGCATTAAGAAAAAAAGAGCATAAATTAGAGAACTTGTGTTTGAGGTCCTTGTGAGGATTCAGTCAGTCAAGGTGTAAAAGACAGTATGTGTTACATCATGCTCAGGAAAGGACCTATTTTTTTTTCAACAACTGCTGAATAGAACCTTGCAGAATTGGGGGCAGGAGCAAAGAGGTGTGCAGGTTGCACACCCCTTCATGCTTCTGTCTGGCCTCCTCCAGATTGAGGACCTCGGCTCTGGCCCCCAGATATCTACCTTCATTACCCGATACACAGCCACCGTTGAGATAGGCAGCGACCAGAATTATTATTATTAAATAATAATAGTTGCTAGGCATGATGGCACACATCTGTGATCCCAGCACTTGTGGGGGACTAAGGCAGAAGGATTTCTTTGTGTCTGAGCCCAGCCTGGGCTCCACAGAAAATCCGAGGCCAGCCTAGGCTCCACAGTGAGTTCAAGGCCAGCTTTGAACATAGTGAAACCCTGTCTCAAAACAAAAACAAAATAATAGTAAGGGCTAATAATAATTATAATCATTGTTTGTAGTGGTTTCTCATTTCACATACTTAAACTTGTCACCCAAATGCCTGGATGGGAAGAGGACCTGAAGCTGCAAGCTTGGTGGAAGGTTTTTTTTTTTTTTTTGGTGGAAGGTTTTTAATTAAAACCACATTCTGTTTAAGTATTTATTGGGCTCTGCAAGTTTAATTATTTCCTAGGGAAAAACAAAACAAAAACTCCATCTCTGCCTCTGAGAACGGTGACTGTTGATTTCTGAGGAAAGCAGCAACTTGTGGCTGGCTGCTGGAGGGAACCAGGAGGAATCTCCTGAATGGTTCTGATCTCGCAAGACATTAATGACCCTGGACACGGCCTGAGATCCTTCTCCCAGTGCTTCTGTGAAATTAGCTCAACGTGCTGGCAAGGCCATTTATTGCCATCAGAATTAACAACAGCTCTTCCAGTGGCAGCTCGAATAATTGTGTGATCTGTGCTCATCTCTTGGAAGCCGGGGCACCGGCTGGGAAGAAACAGAGCTCCTGTGTGCAAGGCCAACACACTCACGGGTGTACTCCTGCCTAGCCAGGCTGGGGGCCCCAGCGGAGAGTCCTGAGGTTGCCAGCCCTGACCTGGCAGGACTTAGAATGGTAAAGAGTTGGGGCAGAGCGGTGAGGGAGGATGGGGGCATGCTGCTTCCACCTACAAATAGCAAAACCCCACTCAAAGAGTAGAGAGTAGTAAGGCAGTGAGTGAGCACCTCAGCCGCAGGGTTCTGCCAGCCTGAATTCAGAGCAGGAGGATTTGGTGGCTCAGTGACAACAGCAATCGCAGATGCATTGTTTTTGAGACAAGCTGCTCACTAAATTGCTAAATTGCTCAGGCTGGACTTGAACTTGTGCTCCTCCTGCCTCAACTTCCCAGGTTACAAGTATGTGCCATCAACAGGCTACTGGGAGAGAGAAACAGATTCTCTTTCCTGACACCATAGCCTCTCCTGGGCCCTTACTGGCACTGGCTTAGGATACCACATCTCTGAACCAACTGTTGGCTAAGGGGATGGAATCAATTGGCTTAGAATAACCTAGTCCTGAAATGGATATTGAAATTGCATCCCAAGATTCCCTACAAGCAAGATCCCTTTCAGACAGCAGGGTTGAAGAACACATGCTCAGAGCATCCTAGTATTGTGTCAAAATGAATTAAATCCAGGCATGGTGGTGCATGCCTGTTGTCCTGGCCAAAGTAGGGAAACTGTCATGAATTTGAAGCCAGCCTGGGTTACATAGTTCAAGGCCTGCCTGGATTACATAGCAAGACCCCATCTCAAAAACACAAAACAAAACAGCCACAACAAAAGATACACATTGCAGTGAGAGTGAGCATAACCTGAACCGGATGCTCTACTTCCTAGAGTGGAGATGACACCAGGCAGGCCCAGGCTGGAGTTGGGGCCAGGGTGATGTTCAGGGAACTCTTCCTGTTGGCACGCGCCCCAGAGGATCCTCTGCTTTCACAGAATTCTTGAAAGGACTCCAGTCTGTTCTTGGAGATGCCTGGGCTGGGATGCAATGCTATTTTGGGAGCAGTAGAAGCTGCAGTCGTTAGCTGCGTATTTGAAAGCAGGACGTGTCTGTGAGCTCAAGGCTGTTCCTTCGTGATGTGACTTCCCATCCTGAACGATTCCGCTGTGGGGAAGGGAGGTGCAGTTGCTATCAGCTGGAGTAGGGAGGAAGGAAGCTACCTTGGTCTCACTTAGGATGTGGAGGCAAAGAGAATTGAGACCACAGAGGCTTGGAGCTTGTTGCAGCTGTGACCTAAGATGTCTCCTAAAGACCCATTGAGTTTAAGGCTTGCTTGCCAGTGATGGGCTTTTGGAGTGACTGGACCGTGAGAGTTCTAACTTCATCAGCAGATTGTTTTTTTAATACTAGGGATGGAACCCATGGCATTTGCACTGAACTCTATCCCCAGCCCTCTTTCATCTTTTGAGTCAGGGTCTCATGAAGTCACTAAGTTGCCCATGCTAGTCTTGAATTTGGGATCCTTCTGCCTCAGCCTCCCTGAGCGCTATGATTACAGTTCTGCCTCCTCCACCTGACTGGATTAATCCATTGGTGGATTTATAATTTGATGGCATGTTGGGGAAATGATAAAATGGGAGGTGGGGCCTAGTTGAATGGATTGGTTCATGAGGGTGCAGTCTTAAAGTCTGCCTTGTTCCTGGCCCCTTCCTCTCTGATTTCTATTCCATCTCTCTAATTCCTGCCCTCAAGAAGTGAACACATTGCCTCTCATGCCCTTCCACCATGACACTGCTCCTTGACCTCGGGCCCACACCAATGAAAACCAAGGTTTTCAGCCGAAAGTGGATGGAACCCTCCGAAATGGCGAGCCCAAGTACGCCCCTCCTCCTGTAAGCTGTCCTTGTCAGGTGTTCTGCCCAGCAACAGAGCTGCAGGCCTTGAGCCAGCTTCCTTCCCACCGAGGGCTCCTTGGCCTCCCCTCCCTCTCCCTGAGGTCTCCACTCACCACACCAGTGAGGCAGGAGGTAACTGCGGACACAGCTGGGAAAGCAGCAGGGTCCACCTACCTTGGAGCTGCTTTCTGGGCTAGATCCACCTTCTGAGTCAAACCTTAGCCCAAGACCAATGGGAACAGGTACCCAGGTAACTGAGCTTATACACAATGAGCCCCCACACATGTGCCTGGGGGTCTTCTGCAACCCTCGGTGACCCCAACGTAATTACCATGTCATTGACTATGCAGATTTGACCCTCACCTCCCCACACCAGGGGCTTTGGCTGCCCGGATAGTTCCTCCAAGGGCCATAAAAGGCCAAAAACTCCATGGCCCAACAGAGAAGCCGAGTCAAGCCCACACTGGCAGGAGTCAAACCTCAGACCAACCCCTCAGCCCCACCCCAAACCCCAAGGATTAAAACTCTCAGCACCAACCCCCCTTGGCACTGTGAGTTCTCCTCACTGGCTGCTCCCACTCTGTGCAGTGATCTTGTATTTTCTCTTTCAAATAAATTATTCTTCCTGGCATAGCAGTGCGGCCTGTAATCCCAACAGTCTGGGAGGCTGTGGCAGAAGGATCTCAAATACATCATTGATCCTGTGACAACTTTTGGGTCTCCTGCCCAATCTTTGTTTAGGACATCAAGGACCTGGACAGGACCCCAATCTGATAACACCAGGACAATGGACTAGAGGTGACCTAGTCCCTGCCAATGCCGTCCCCTCCAGACCCTGGTTTCTGGATGCTGTGGCTTTAGGGTAAGTGGGCTTTGGGGGCCATCTGGGACCATTGGCCCCCTCCAGGTTTCCTTGGCTGTGCCCATCCCCGTCCTGTCATGGTGAACCTCACTTCATCTCTTGAGGTTGCCTACATCTTTGGGCCCTAGGAACTAATTCACCCTAGAATGGCTTCATGCTGCTGTAGGGATGGAGGGACCTCCTGCCTCCAAACATCCCAAGTTCTTCCCCCAGAAGGACTGAAATCTGGTCACTGAGTCACTCAGACACTTGGGGAACTGAGCGAGGAAGGACACCGAGGCTGCCCCTCCCGCCCTGCCTCCCTCTGTTCTCCATCGCCTGGTGCATCAGATGACCTGGACAGGGACCCAAAGAGACTCTTGCACCCAGTAGACCCCGAAAGCAGGGCCTGGGGACCTCCTCCTTCTCCTCCTCCTCCTCCATCCCCTCCTTCAAAGCTCCTGGGGAGCCAAGCACAGTGGTGCACACCTGTAATCCCAGCACTCTGGGAGGCTGAGGCAGGAAGATTTCATGTTCAAACCCAGCCTGGTCAACCTAGGAACTTAGCAAGACCTTGTATTAAAATTTAAAAGCCGGGTGGGAAATGGGTTCATAGAAGTTGAGCTGAAGCTAGGTTTTGCATGCAAGTGGTTGACTAAGGAAAAACCAGGCAGACACCAGTAAGACAAAGAAGAAGAAGCAGGAGGCAGGACAGGCGCTAAAGCGACCCCTGAGAGTTCCTGGGCCCCCAGGCACTGCCCCCCTCTCTCTGGGCTCATGGGCAGTCAGCTCTGGTTGCCTGCAAAGGCTGTGAGTCCAGCACCTCCTTAGAGGGGTGACGGACAAGGAGCTGTGATGACAGCCGGGAGGTCCCCGAGTCACTGAGCGGCACTGGTACCCCGGGCTGGAGGTCCCCATCCCTCTGCCTTCATCGGAGAGAAGGTGGGGCTGCAAAATGCCCCTGGCACAGAGCTTTCCTGTGATACTTTCCTTCCAGGGGCAGTCCAGACTGGGATGGGACCCACTTGGTGGCCATGGGGCAGCCCGCCGGTCAGAGGCCCTTGAGACTGGGCAGATGGGCCCTCTTCAGTGGACACAGGCAGGTATCCCCACTTCGCGTCCTCTGTACCCACTCAGAGGCTCACAGGACCTGGGAGCAGAGCCCCGCCCATGTCTGGCAGAGACAGATTACACCCCTGCATTAGCGTATCTAGATCAGAATTTGGACCCCTTTTCAGGCAGCAGACAGACTGAGATCTGCAGTTAGGGGAGCCCTCCCCAGGGAGTGTCTCAGCCGGTGGCAGAGGCACCGCCAATTCCATGCCCAGGCAAAGGTTGTTCTAATGGCCTCCGCTTGAGGACAACCAGGCACAATTCACTGGAAAGTGTTTGGGAACAGGTCAGGGGTTGAGGGCTGAACCTATATTTCCATGGACTTCGGTGAGACTTTGGAAAAGTCTCTCCCATCTGAGCCAGTTTCCTCTTCTGATCTGTAGCCTAAATGTCCCTCCTGCATACCTGCCTCATCTTGGGCTCGGGACTGTCAGATTCTCACTCCTCGGGCCTGTCCTACTGAATGCAGACTGCACAGGACCCCTCGGCACAGAGTCCCCAGGGGACTAGCGTGGGCCCCTTTGATGTCCTCTGAAGTGTCCTGTGCAGGCTCCCCGGGAACCAGCGTCTGTAACTGCTTCTGCCTCATCTCCTGGTGTCCTCATCTCCCTCTGTGCCTTATCTCCTGGCCCAGCTGGGAACCTGATGTGTTTATTCGTCCCTCCCAGCGCCCCCTGGATCCAACCCACAAGTCTGCCCTGCTGTGAGAAGGTGACCTTCCTGCAGAGGGCTGGCTGGTGGCCGGGTGGGGGGCGAGGAGGAGGAGGAGGGGACAGCTATAAATCCCTTGAGCCTGCAACCGACGGGTGACCCTGTCTGGTAGAGGATGAAGCTGAGGAGGTTTGGAGAGGTGCGGACAGAGTCACCTACATCCTAAATAGACTGGAATCTGGGGAGCAGAGGGGTGTGGGGAGGAGGAGGGAGGCAGAAGGAGGGGCAGGAAGGGGTGAGCCGCAGAGTCGTCTCTCCTCTAGGATGTTAGATGCTGAGTTACTATTTTTATGGCGTGGCTGATCTGCTAAGTTTAGAACTTTACATATGTGATTGAGTTTAATCCTCTCCATTTGTGCTATCGCCCCCAATTTGCATATGAGATCACAGAGGCTAAGTAGTTTGTCCAAGGTCACACAACAGAGCTGGGATTCAAACCCAGGTCCTCGGAAGTCGAAATTCTCACTATACATGCACCTTTAAAGGGTGCCACTGAGGGCCCAGCCTCATCCCTGCCCACAGCTTCTTGACCGATAGTTGACCTGGTTTGGCCTAGCCTGGGGTGAACCCTTCGGCTTCCGGTTGTACCCCAGGTTCTCCGCACCAGTCTGCTCTGACCACACTGTCCCACAAGCAGAGTAGCGAGAGTGACTCCGGATGTCAGGATTTGCTAGCTAGCATTTGTATTCTGCTGAGCTATCAAGTTTGGGATATTTATGATATTTATTAGCTGACTTTAGCATATTCCAGGCAGCTGGTCTCTGGGAGAATTCCTTTGAGCTGAGTTTAAGAAGCTCCTCGAGCCAAGCACAAAGACCGTTTTCCTTTCCTTGACGGCAGATGCACGTTGGAAGAGTGGCTCGAGTCGTTCAAACTTCCTGCTGTTGTTTATTTAATTTATTTGTTTATTTTTGAGGGCGGGGGGCAGTCATTGCGTAGAAACCCTTGATCCTTCTCTCGACAGACCCCATCTGCTATATTCAGGTCCTGTGGGTCTGGAGCCCACACTTGGATTTGAGATGAAAACAAAGATGGCACTGTCCCCTCATCGCTAGCCCAGGCTCAGCTTGCCCCCCCCATCTGTCTGTGTACGAAGAAAGGTTTCTGGGTTCAGACATTGTGATCTTGTACCTAGAAAAGCCTAAGGAATCCACAGAACGTCTCTGGTACTAATATTTCACTGGGTGGAAAATACTAATACAGGACAGCATCTAAAAATGCTTCTGAGGGGAGAAGTAAAAAAGTTTGAGAAACACTGTCCTACAAGAAAACCTTAGAAGTAGGATACATTTCAAGGAGGAGGACTGGAAGGTTGGGGCAGCTTTGGGAGACCCACCTTTCCCAGCATCGGGAGCAAGAGAGTACAGGAAGGAGAAACCAGGAAACCCTCGCCCTGCCCAGGGCCGGGCAGCCTGTATCGCCTGCTATCGATGGTGCCAGTGTAGACAGACTCCTGGCCTCCCTGAGGGCAAACCCCAACTCTGAAGAGATGGAGGGAGGGGCCAGGAAGGGGATATTAAAATTAGATGTGCTATGTACATGCACCAACTTTTCCTGTATCCTGCAACCATAAACCAGCAAAAATAAAAATGGACTGATACGTACAAAAACACACGCCAACTCCCCCAAGCAAATCCGTCATTGTATTTAACGTGCACTAATAAAATAGATTAAAATAATTAAAATGACTATTTTTAAGTAAAAATTTAAAACATGAAAAGCAACCCCAACTCTGATACCCGCAAGTGTGCCGACTTTGGGTGGGATCCCCGGCCTTGCGCCTGCGTGTCTCAGGGGGACAGGGCCAGGCATGTGACTGCACACAGTGGCTGGGAGAATGGAATGAAATGGCAAATGCCGGGTGAGGACAGAGCATCCCGTGTGTGGTTTTCTCCCCATCGTGCCAGCTGGGCTTTGTTCGTCTGTTGTCTCGGGGCTCTCTCTCCCGGTGAGGATGGCCATCTCTGATGGTCGACCCCCAAATGTGACCCTCACCCGGATCCAACACCACAAGCTGCCCTTGGGCTCTCACCTGGACTCAGCGCTGGCCCTCACTCTATTCCTGGTGTGGGGTTGACTTGGGCCCTAACCCCAGCACAGCCTACCTCTACGGCCCTCTTCCCAATCCGCCAGCACGGCCCTCTTCCCAATCTGCCAGCACGCCAGGGATTCCCAGACGGAGCACACTCACTCCATGGTCACAAGCTTTGCAATACCTGGCCTCCTGCTGAGCATGTTGCTACTTAGGATTTGTGCTCAGTCATCTTTAAAGAATCTCACGTGCAGCCTGGTGTGATGGCTCAGGCTGTAACCACAGGATTGAGGGAGGCCGAGGCAGGAGGATTGCACTTTTGAGCCTCTCCTGTGTGATATATGGAGACCCTGTCTCAAAATGAAAAACAAAAAGGGCTGGGGATGTAGTTCAGTAGTAGTGAGCCCCTTGAGCCCCTTGTTTGCATCTTCTGTACCAAAAAACAGAAAAAAAATCTCGCCTAAGCATCATTCTGAGCAACTCAAAAACCAAGTTTTGATGGTTGGTTGCATGGTTTCAAATAGATGTTAAAATAAATATAAAAAGTGCAACGTTTAGAAACTGTTCTTCATCCGCAACCCTTGTTCCCTCCCATGCTTTGGGAGGCCCGCCAGGTGCTGTAGAAAGGCCTAAGTTCGCCAGCAGCCAGCACCGGGTTCCACCCACTTGGCCCGCCCAGCCCGTCCTCAGTGAGGGAGATGGGCTACAGCGCCCCCGCTGTCCATGTCTGGGAGCGGCCCTAGCTCAGTCGCCCACCCCCACCCTTCCCCGCGCCAGACGAGTCTAAGATGCGGATACCCGGTGGGAGGAGGAAGGGTGCAGGGTGAGAGAACAGCACGCGCCCCGCCCCCTCGCCGACAGTAGGGCAGCAGCTGAGTGTCCTGGAGGAAGAGAAAGGCTGAGCTGGAGTTCAAGCAGATTTTTGTGACCTTCATAGAGATGTGAGTGTCCCCAGAGTGGGTGCTGGGTGCCACACAGAGGCTGGCCTCTGCTCCAGGTTTGTCTCCTCTGGTGTGTTGGGAACACAGAGCCATCCACTGCTCTGCCACTCTACACTGGGTCCCTGCTGTCCTTGGCCCCTGTTGACCCAAGGACCTCACAGCTATCTCCTCTGTCCCAAACCCAAGCTTTATTCCCTGGAAGCGAAGTCCATTACTTCCTCCCCATCTTTTCCTGAGATAGGGCCTTGCTCTGCTATCCTCAGACTTACAACCCTCCTGCCCCAGCCTCCTGTCTTTTCTTTTTTTGGCTAAGATCTGTTTTTTTTAAAAAATCATTTATAACACTATCACATTGCCATCTTAGTTGTCTGTGAAAGATCTCATATTTGTGTGGTTTTGCACATATTAAAAAGCTATTTTCACAAACACATTTTCTGATTGGTTCACACAAAGATCCTGGGAAAGACAAATGGTCCACATTGACCCATTTTACAGAGGGAAAGCCAGAGGATCAGGTAGCTAAATGTGCCAGACCACAGCCACAGGCTATGAAGGCTGAATTCCAGTGCTTGCGTGGGAGGAGTGCTTGGGGTGGCAATGTGAGTTCCGTCTGTGACATCTACACACTGTACATGCCCTGGGCCTCCCCCTCTACCACTGGTTACTCCTGAGGCCCAGCAGAAGGATAGGACTGTCCAGCAGGGGCCGGTGGTCAAGCTCCCAAGCACATCCCTCTGAGGGGACTTGTGAAGCTGGGATCTCTTTCCTCCCCTGTGGCTTTCACCTTTGGAAATGGCCCCAGCCCAAGTCCACCCTAGGACTCTGAAATTCTGGAGACACTAAACATGGCGGCTCTCAGCTCTGCCATGCTCTGAAGGACCTCACAAAACACAGCTATGCATGGCAGGCCATGGTCCAGGCAAGAGGCATCTCAGTGGCTCCTTGCACTAGGTATGGAGTTTGTGATTGAAGAATCAGGCTTTTAAGAGTCACTTTTATTTTCGGTCTCTGGTTGGCTGGCTCTGAACTCATAGCACCTTAACCTCCTGAGTGCTGGGATTACAGGCATGCACTAACATGCTCAGCTAGATTCCGTCTTTATTAAAGGCTGTGACAGTGTGGACAACACCAGAGTGCCCCTTTATTATAAAATCTGTGATCAGCAGTGTCTCAAATAGCCAGTGTGGAAGTGGTCCAGGCTGAGGGCAAGAGATGAGGAGGGGCCCCATGGTGCTTTGCCAGCTGCCAAGGAGATTGGCCTGGCCGGGGTGGGTCCTGGCTTCCCTTTCTCTCTCCCCTCCCTCCACTGCTTGCTCAGAGTCAGAGCTGTAATAGGAATTTCTTTTCAACACGTTGGAGTTTGCTGTGGGCCCAAAGCATAGTCACGCTGGGGGTAAATCCTGCAGGGTGTCTATGTAGATCCTGGGGAACCCACTGGACAGGGTGGGTTGTGGGTATTCAACCTTTACCTGTGAAAATGAAGGCCACCCACCATCAGGGTGGGCTCCTGGGCCCTCTGGGCAGCATGGGGAGGAATGGGAAGAGAAGTTGGGGAAGAGACAGCCTTAAGTACCCTGGTTCTGCTGCTGACCTCTGGCGCGACCACAGGCTGAGGCCTACAGGTTTGGAATACGAGGTAAATTCAGGATAAGAACTTTTATATTGAAGACAAGATCTTCCTATGTAGTTTAGGCTGGCCCTGACCTCACTGTGTAGCCCAGGTAGACCTTGAAGTCATGGTGATCCTCTTGCCTCAGCCTTCTGAGCGCTGGGATTATAGGCATGTGCCACCCTACCTGGCTTTGGGATGAGAACATTTTTCATCTGCTGACTCAGAGGCCTGCTGCCCATGTTTAAAAGCCTGAGATGGCAGAGCTGGGTGGGGAAGCTCTGCAGCCACAGGCTAGTTGGCCCCTTTCACAGATGAAGGGACACTGGTGCTCCAGAATTGGGAGGAACAGGGCAAAGGCTTTCTTCGCTGGCCTGCACTGCTTCCGCTAGGCTCTCAGACCTGAATGGGTGCCAAGTTGCCTGGAGAAGCACAGACTCCTGGCCCTCCAGTAGAGGCCCTACTCTGGAGGCCTGAGGCAGAGCCCGTGGGTCTCAGGGTGCCAGTGCTGCAGGCCATCTATGAGGACATTGCTTGGGAGGCTGAGGGTAGGGGCAGTGCTGGGAGGGGTCTGTAAGCCGAGGACCAGAGAGTGAAGCTACAGGGAGCAAAAGGCATTTTAGTGCAGGACAGAGATGGTGCACCATTTCTGAGGTTTTCTGCACCCAAGGCCCCATTTGGGTGAATATGCTCCATAAAGGACAAAAACAGTGAAAGGGAAGACAGGGGCTGGCAGAACCCACACTCCTGGGGGGCGCGGTTTGGTGTGAAAGGCACTTTGAGTACCCATGGGTACCCTATATGTGGGTGCTAGAAAGGACCTACAGTGCATCAGAGACCCGAGATCACCCTTTCTTCACTGAAGGCCTCCCTGGTTCAGGCTCCTCAATAGGGCCCATGGGTGCCACTGGGGGTGGGTGCCTGACTGCCTCTGTAGTTTTCAGCAAAGGGGAATTTGGTCCCAGAAAAAGGGAACTGATTTTGGGCCAAAGGATTACAGAGTGCTGGGGACCAGGTGCTGGGAATGCTGGGTAGGAAGGGCTCGGCTCAGGGATCCCTCAGCTTTGCTTGGGACCAGTGAGACTGGGAGAGAGGCCTTCCACCCAGGCCTAGGCCTGCTCCTTCAGCAGGCCGTCCAGGTAAGTCCTCAGGGCTTGCAGGTGGTGAGAGGGCTGTTCAGGGGGTGAGGTGCTCTGTGGGCTGAGGTAGTGGCCGTACTTCTTCAGGCCACGCAGGGGGTCACATCGGTGCGCAGTGAACAGCTCCAGGAAACTCACACTGTGCAGGGCCAGGAGCCGGGCCTCTGCCTGGGACAAAACAGCTGCCTGCACCAGGGGCTGCAGAGAAGAGAAGCACTGCAGGCTGCTGAAGGAGTAGACGTGCTGGGCCAGCTTTGGGCCAGGCGAAACCTCGAGCAGCCGGTACAGGTCACGCACGGCCAGTACGGTGGCCAGGGCACTGTGCTTGCTCATGTTCCTTGCCAGGTAGGTCTTGGCCAGGTTCCTGAGTTTGAAGCTCCTGGCCCCAGGCACCTGCTCCCGAATGAGGGGTAGCGCAGCTAGGAAACCTGAGATGGACTCCTGGAACTCCCAGAGCCTATTAATGTCCTCCAGGGCCCTAAAGAAGTTGGGAATGCCAGGCCCCCACAGGTTATAGCAAACCAAGATGGGGTGGTGCATGGACCTTAGGAAGCTGAGAAAGTGCCGCAGCCCTGTCTCTAGGGAGACGGCCTTGGTGTAGATGCTGTTGAAGACCTCTGGCTGGATAAGCACACGGAACTTGCTCTCCCGGTTCACGGCTGCCAGCTGGCTAATCTTCTGAGCTGGGCAGGAGAGAAGGGCATGGTGAGGCCTGGGGGCACCAGTGATGCTGTGGAGGGGGCATCTGACTCACCACCCCCTATAAATCCTGCCCTTGGGATGCTGCCAGAACCAGGCTGCAGCCTCCAAATGCAGCTCTGACCCAACCCCAAGGCTGTAGTCACAAAGGGAGGCCAGAATGTCCTTTACACACCTTACCACCAGCTGGGTGTCCAGCTGTCCTCTACCCCACCGAGCCCAGAGTTTGCCAAACCCATAGGAGCAAAGTCGCTCCTATCCATCTTCTCTCTCAGCTATCACCTATACCAGAGACCAGAGATTGCTTCGTAGCCCCGCCCCTTGGCTAAGGCTTCCGGCATACTCAGTACCCTGCACTACGTGAATAACTGCTGCTTCTGGCTAGTAGGGCTCATCCCAATGTCAAGTCCACATTGGAGGCTAAGGCCAGAGTTCCTGCTCCAGGGGGACATTGCAGGCCCAGGGCAAGTGCCAGGCACAGGGGGCAAGGGGTCATCTCTCCTATGGCCCTGGCTCTATGAGCTTCCTGTGCACCCTCTTGCAGGTCAGTCCTGTACTCAAGAGCCACAGTCTTGCTGGGATGACCAGTCTTGGCAAGGAGCCCACCACTGTTTCTGGTCACAGTGTATCCCCTGGGCTCTGCCCAAGAGGAAGTCTGGTCAGAGGTGAATGCACAGGGTGCCTGCCTCCCTCCAACAACCAGTTCCCACTCTCCGCTGGTGTCCCTGTTCATCGAGCCATGCATCTCAGAGCCCAGGGCAGTGGAGGCGGGCTGTCTACCTAGCTGTCACCACCAGGGACCAGGGCCGGTACAGGCCTTGCAGACAACTCTACCTGCACTTCTCTTAGGAACTCAGAGACTAAGCTAGAAAGGGATAAAGTAGCCCCAGGAGAACCCACTTTCATTGTCGATCTTGAGGTTAAAGAACACCAGGGGCCTGTCTTCTGCCTGAGGGTTGGTGAGGTTCTGGTTCAGCACAGGGAGGGAGCTGGGCCCCTCCAGCTGGAGGTCACTGGACTCACTGCTGCTGTCATCCAGCTCCTGGAAGGTCTGCAACACAGAAAAGCCAACAGGTCAGGGTAGCTGGGAGCCGCAGAAGGAGATGGTAAGGTGAGCATGTGCCAGCAGTTTGTATGCATGAGTGGGTGAGCAAGCCAGCACAACTGGGGCCATCTGTGTGCACTTGGGGAGGGTGGATTCCAGGGAAATATGTGCATGACAATGTGTGAGGAATAGCTGTGCACGGTGTGGCTCATATGTAAGGATCATGTGTGTGAGCTAAGGCATGTGTGTCTAAGGGAGTAGGTGTCAGGGGTGAAGTAGCACAGGGAAGTGTGAGCGTGCATGGATCTGCACAGGAGGGAGTGAACGCGAGCATCAAGCACACTGGTGCACAAGCGTGTGAAAGTGTGAAGATGTGAAAGAGAGTGTGCACGGACAAGCTGTGCCATTTGTGCAGATTCAGGGCAGGGGCTGGTCACTCTGAGCACACTCAGCAGAAATGTCAAAAACTGGGGATGGGAGGAAGCAGTCCCAGATGATGCTTCTTTCTAATAGGAGCCAGGGACTTGGCTTTGCCTGTCCCCAAAGCCAGCTGAGGTCCCAGTACCTTGCACAAAGGGGAGGAGGAGGACCACTCAGCCTCCTGGATGCCACCTCTGGGTGGACACTCCAGTCCCTGGCAGGAAGAAGGCAGAGGGGAGCTCAGAGCTCAGCACTCATGCCCAGCTGCAGGGAGCTAAGCACTTTGGGCCAAGCTTGGTGCCTGGAACCTGGCACTCCAGCACCAACGCTGATCCTGGCTGTGGTGCTGTGTGAGAGATCTTGGGTTGGGAGCTGAGCTAGAAGAGCCACGCTTTGAGATCCCCAGGAGCCAGGACTAGGCAGTAGGTGGAGCATCTGGCACACAGAGTCAATTGCTGATCATCTACACAACCACCAAGCCCAGATGTTCAACCTTTGGCAAATCCCCTGTGAATGCCACCTGTGGACATTATCCACAGGAGGAAGAGACACAGCCAATGTCTTGTGGACACAGCTCAGTGCCTCTGTTTCTTCTGGCCTCTGTCTGACACCCTCGGCCCAGGACACAATCTACATTATCCCCCCCCCCCGGGCCAACCACTATGGGGTGAAACATGTTTTCCACAAACCTTCAGCCAAGAGGAAGTCACCACAGCCCATGAGCAGGTTAAAATGGGTGGATTTTCCTCTGTTTGCATTTCAGGGTCTGTGCCAGGCTCACCAACTTCCTCCAGGTAACTGATAGAATCAGACATCAAGGACATATCTGCCTAGGGCTGGGTTTGCTGAATGCACCTGAACCTCCGAATCGTTGATTCCACCACATCTTCCAGGCTGATTTTCTATCTTCCTCTGAGTGTCTCTTCCCCATACAGCCTCCCTCGAGGCATCTTCCTAGTTGCTGACTGTGGCACCTTGGTGTATGACCTCTTCCTTCAAGCGACACGAGTTGTCTTCCATCTTTAGGCTTCTGGGTACTCCCACACTTGAGCCATGGAAGGGGCTGGGCTGCCTGCCGTGTCCTCTCTGGCTCCAGCTCTCTCTTGCCAAGAGCTGGGCCCCTACTCCCTGGGCCGCAACTCCATCCTGCTGCCTACCAACATGGCACACTGGGCTTCTTTCCTTCCAAACATAACTGCTGAAAGCGCCTTTGCAGCCCTCAGTGCTTCCTCCTGGCTGTTTCCATCTGGCAGCACCCCTGTAGGCCCCAGAGCCATCTTGCCAGCCTTACACCTGCATTTCCAAGAGCAAGGCTCCCCAGAGGGCAACACAGCTACACCTCTGGACCACTGTCCTAGTCACTTTCTCCCTGCTGAGACACAATACCCAACAGCCATGACTTAAAGGAGGAGAGATTTAGTTTGGCTCACAGTTTGTAGAGGGTTTTAGTCCACAGCTGGCTGGCCCCAAGGCAGGGCGGCATGGTGCAGGGACGTGGCACAGGATAGCTGCCCATGAGTTGGCAGCAAGGAAGCAGAGGGAGTAAAGAAGGCCTGGGGAGGGGGAAAAACCCAGGCCATGCCCCCCAGTAACCTGAATCTTCCAATCAGAGCCCACCTCCGAACAGCAAGTCAGTTCTCAACTTATCAGTGAACTGATCCACCTATGATTATCACAAATCCATGACCAGAGTGCCTGAGGTTCTGGGCGGGTGGCCGGGGTGGTGGTGGTGGTGGTGGTGGTGGTGGTGTCCAGATAAAAACCACAAGAGCCACCACTCCCATCTTCACCCCAGGTCACACATATGACAGCCATCAGAGCTTTGATTTTAGCGCCTCCCATTGTCCTGGGCCTGTGGAGATGAGGCTTCCTTCCCTAAGGGCACCTTGGGGGCTCCTTGGACGGGGACACCTCTTTCCTGAACTTTCCTGAGGAGAAAGGGTGGGATCTCACATCCTGACAGACACTTCTTCATCCACCCGCCCTCTTGCCTTTGGGGACTGCCATAGCGACGGTCACCCTGTGTGGCTGGATCACCAAACACCTGGCATTTAATCCAGACAGCTGTGAACCCACAATTCCCTCTCCCCTTGATGTCTAGCAACACAGCCAAGAAATCCCGGGACACCAAAGTAAGACTTTTCTAAAAGCCCAGAGCTCCGAGGAGGAAGAGCAGTGGGTTCCCCACAGGCCAGGCATGGGCACCTTGTCCTCCCGCCCTCTGAGGGTGCCCCTGCCCCCTCAGCCCCAGCTTTATGTCACGAATGAGGATGGCAGGATGTGGGGCAGAGGAGTGGGGCCCAGACGAGGACAGTTTGAGGACAAGGCTAAGATACGTGATCAGAGGGACAGGGAGGGGGAGAAGGCCATGGGTGCAGAAAGATGGAGGCCAGCGGGTGAGGGCAGGAAAGAAAAGAGGAAGAAAAGGGCTGAGAAGCACAGAACTCAGCATAAGGGGCTTGGAACTGAAAAAGTGCTGCTGTGGGTTTTGAGCTGAGTCCTCTTTGATAGTCTCTGAAAGAGGCAACCAAATGCTCCGATGGTCGTTCCGTTAGGCTGGGTCCCTGTGCTGCTCTGAATGCAAGCCAATGCAGCCACGTGGGATCTAGGAAGTGCTCGACTCAAACACACATTCCACCAGGCCGACCAGCTGCGTCCACCTCACTCCACCACAGACCCCATGGCCTGAGCCAGTCAACTGTGGCCCAGCTCAACACGGCAGGTCTGACAGTGGCCTCAGGCATGCTCACAGAAAGCTCTAGCTGGCAGTGGAGCCAGCTTCCCAAAGCCTAGGACGTTTACCTGGGCATCCAGGCTCTCTTGTCCCCTGCCGTAACACACCCTGTAGGTAACATCACCTCCATTCAAGCCTCATATACATAACTGGGTGTTAGTAGCACTAGGGCTGGGGATATAGCTCAGTGGCATAAGCGCCTGCCTGGCAAGCACAAGGTCCTGAGTTCAATCTCTGGTACCGCCAAAAAAAAAAAAAAAAAAGGAACGAGAGTATAATCTCACAAAGCCTACTTTCCCCACACTAAAAAACTGGAAGCCGGGACTGCATCACAGACCAACTGAATCAGAATCTCCCAGAGTGGGAGCCAGAAATGCACAGTTGCTAAATCTCCCCAGTGCCCAGGCAGTCTTGGGGACCACTGTCTTCCCAGTGGATTCATCCCATGTTTGGTCATTAGCTAAGCAGACCTGTTTGGTGGTCAGCATCCACCTCCTGCTGATATCTAGTATCCGACGGTGACACACACTGAGTCCTCAAGCTCCTAAGAGTCCTTCAGTGCCCAAGCCTTAGCAAACAAGACACACGTATTTTTGGCTCTTGTAACCACAAACCTCCAGCTCCTGCAAAGTCACAAAGGCTCAGCAGATGGGCCACATGCTCCATTGCTAGCCTGTGCCCTCTGTGGCTACTTGCAAGCAGCACAGTGCCCCACCTTCTCCACCAAGCACCCCGACTCTTTCTGATATGCACATTTGCCAGCGCCATGGCTCCAGGACCAACTGCTCCCACCGGACTCCTTTCCTGGCTGGTCACCACTGTCACATCTGCGCCAGCATGCCCCCCTGGGGCGGCCCTCTCCTGCTTCTACTTGGTCCTGCTGCCGCTGAGGCTCTGGAGCTGAGCATCTGTCACAAAAGTGAGTGAGGGTACCTGTCTCCTTCAGCTTTGGATCCTGACAGGCCCTGCTGGATGTGCTGCTGACCCGCCCTGGATGTTACATGGTAAGCACAGTCCTCACTGCCAGGGACTGTACAAGCAGGCCTGGGACTCACCCTCCACCCCAACTCCCACTGTGCCACACAGTACCCCTCCTTGCTCCAAGCCTGCCCAAAACCCTGACAGGCAGTTGCAGCACAGATGCAGAGGAGGTCCATCCCACAGCCCCTCCAAGCCCTGGGCCACTTGGAAGTGGTGCCACTTGAGCAGACCAGCCTTCTACTGGCTCTCAGTTGAAGCGTGACAAAGGCCATGGCAGGGAGCACATGGGATGGCCTGGAACACCTTGTCTCCTATCCTGGGAAGTGGCAATTTGCAGTGGGAGTGCTGTCTTCCTAAGGGGACCAGCAGTCTGAAAGGATTCAGAAAGTGAGTGAGCAATGAACCGGGGAGACTCAGCTACTTTTTAAAAATATATTCTATTTGAAAGTTTGGGACTCTGATGATGGTTAACTGTCTACAGGCACCTTTAAGGAATGCACACAGAAGCAGTGGGCTCTGACCTCTCCCACCTTGAGTCCACTCTCCAAAGTGAGTGCCACCTTCTAGTTGTGCACTTTTCCAGAAACTGAAATGCACCCATCCAGTCCTCTGATTAACCCTACATCACCTCCAGACTCCTTGCTGACAGCTGGGGACTGCACACGGCCCTCTCTTGCCCCAAGTCCCCACCCTACTCTTCAGCACCACTTTCCTGATGTCTGATGAGGCTCTGGATACCTGTCTTTTCTCTACCTTTCCTGCCCCAGTCGATGACAGCTTAGCTTTATCATAATCAAAGGATAGACAGTGGCTAGGTACCAGAGGATGCAGTGATGCCCCCAGATGGGCTAGATGTGGGGAACAGGAAAGGAATGGGCGCTCAGGACTCAGCCTGTATAATCATGTGGATGGTTCAGGCATTCTCAGAGAAGGAAGAAGACAGGTTAGGGTTGAAGTACCTGGAGCAAAGGACAAGCCACAGCCACACCAGTCAGGCAGGCAGTAACTGCAGTGAGGGTGTGTCTGGGGCAGGGAGAACCCACAGACCAGAGAGTACAGGGCCAGGACCAAAGCGGTAGAGAAGAGGCATGGGGGAAGGACCCAGAGCACAGCCAAGCACACCCAGGACTAAATGGGACACTGTGCTCAGAGGCATGGAGCTGGAGGGGCAGAGGTAGGTGTGGCAAGGAAGGCACGGCATGAAGCATCAGCAAAGGGTTCAGAGGTGGGTGGAGAGGAGACATCTTTCAAGGTGTTGAGAAGGAAGCGTGAACATTAGAAGATGCAGGAGATATGAAGACAAAGAGACAGAGGCGAGGGGGCGAGGGGTGTGCCAAGACACAGGCTGAGTGCCAGGGGCAGGGAGATGGCCCTTCTACCTAATGCTAAGGACAGGAGAAGGGCTGGATGGGGGACAGGTGAATCCAAAATCAGGCAGCAAAGTGTCCACAATCCCATTCCACCAGGGGCTCTTGTTTTCTCCCTGCAACAGATAGCGCAGTCACCAGCAGAGGGTGAGGGTCCGATAAGACCCAGGGAGTGTGACATGGAGCAGGAGGAAGTGGCATCCGGGCACCAGAGATCCTCAGAGACTATAGGTGGTCTTTTGCACTCGTCTTCCTGGTGGCTTCGCCTCGACAGATCTTGCCTCCAGGGGGCAGCAAGGAGGCAGAAGGCTCCTGAGTCCCTCCTGGGTTGTTTCTGCCTAACCAGAAGCCTGGTGGGCAGGGAGCAGAGACCCTGGTTATGAATGACCAAAATGGGGACAGTGCCTGCTGGGGGAGAGGATGCAGAACCAAGGGCTTAAGGAACAGGAGGCTGTGCTCAGAGTCCAGTTTGGAGGTGGGCAGATGTGGTGGTCATAACATGCGGGTGGCCATAGGACTGGCGGCTACGGTGGGATGGGATGATGACCCCTGGGAGGTCAAGGAGCAGAGGTCATGGGGGTGATGTTGATGTCACCTAGGAGAAAGGCAGTTGGATGGACCCTTGAGATAGACAGATGAGGGGTGCAGAGATCCCTGAGAGCTGGGCCTCATAGGCACAGGGGCCTCACCAGACTGTGGGGTCTTGCCCACCCTGCACCTTGGATGAGCATGAGAGGAAACTAGCCTCAGTGCAGGCTGCTGGCTGTGGAATAAGGTCTTGCAACAGTTATTGTTCAGCAAGCGTTTATTGGGCAACACATCTGCTGGGGCTCAGGACAGCCACATGGGCTGGGGTCCTGGAGGAGGCTCAGGGAAAGGCTTGGGCCCCTACATGGGCTGGGAACATGGGAGGGCACAAGGGGCAAGAGAAGTTTCCTTCTTGGGCAAAGAGGCCTGTGAGGAAGGTGGCCTGAACTTCAGCCATGGCCAAGGTCCACATGGCTGGAGCCCAGGGCAGGGTGTCTGACTGTAAGGTGTGGGTAACAGCTACAGTGAAGGAAGTCTCTTGGAGCTCTCAGAGGCCTGGCCAAGCAGAGCCTGGCCCAGGTTGATGAGGGGCCTCCTGGGCTTGTGTGAAGGTGGAGATGCAACTGGGGAGGCATCCACTGGGGCGGGGATTTGTAATCCCAAATCTCTGGGGGGAGCCCCTGCCCCTAAAGTAAGGAGTGCTGAGGCTTCCTGTCCCACCCCCACCCCCCGCCCAGTGGAAGACATTGAGCTGGGAGGCCATGAAGGAAAGCAGGAGGGCTAAAAAACTGTTGAGCCACTGGGCTTAGTGTGGAGGTCCTTGGAGGGCATGGCTGCAGGTTGGCGCTGCCCTGAGTGCCTGGCGGGGCGGCCCGAAGATCCTTCGCAGGCGGCTAGCAAGCTCCTGGATATCAGCAGGATGCCTGGGAGGCACTGTGGTGACAGGGGCGGTAGCCTGTGCCCTGTGGGGTGGCAGAGTCTGTATAGTGGCCTGATACTGGCGGAGGATACGGTGAAGGCTGATGGCTCTCTGTGCCCTGCGCAAGTGCTTGCGGATCCTTCGGAGGACGGTAGTGAGCTTCTGCTGATCAAGAGGCTGGCGGGGACGCTCGGCGCTGGGGGCTGCAGCAGGCTGGGCAGGATGCTGGGGAGGCCAAGTTGGGGGGTGGCATGTGCCTGGGGGCCAAAGGGAGGCTCCCTGTGCTCTCTGCAGCAGGGAAGTGGCTGGCAAGGAGGGTGGCTCGGTGGTCTCTCTCTGCTGGTTCTAGGCACTTCCAACATAGAACCTCAGCCTGAGTGCTGGAAGGGGCCTTGGGCCACCCAGTCTAGCCTTTTGCTCTGCCCCATCCCTCTCCCTCGACAGGGGACAGCTCAGCTTCTGATAACACACCGCCAGGAACAGAAAGGTCTCTACGCACAAGCTCACAGGATGGTTTTAAAGTTCTTCCTTAAATAGAGCCAAGACTTGCTAGTCTGGCCCCTGTGACGCCTTTTAACACCCCCCCCCCCAGTCCTCACTGCCTGGGACAAGCAGGGAATGAATTCTCCTCCAGCCCTCCTCATGGAGGATTTAGGGAACAGGAAATACATGAGGAATTTGCAAAGGCCTCGGACACTGCAGAGGACAGTGGGCTCTGAGAGGAAGCACACTACCAGGCATCTTGGAAGAGCCCATCTGGCCACCAAAGGTGCCCAACCTGGCAGGGGAAGAGGGCAGGGTGGTCAAGGCATGTGGCTAGCGCTTGCGGAGACTTTTCAGGACAGGTTAGGTCTCACTGTCTAGCTAGAAAATTCCCCTCTTTCCCACGCAAGGTTAATTTGCTAGTTACCCATGATGGCTGTGGGCCCTGGGACCTGGAATGGGGGGGCAGCAGGAATCCTGGGCCAGCCTTTTGGACCACTCACCAAGTTCTCAGCATCAGAGTCTTCAGAACTGCTGATCACCACGATGGGCTCCTCTGGAATGGGGAGGAGGGCAGCATTAGGGCCCTTCTGGGTACACACCTGGAGAATGTGTTAGCGGGGCATGGGGGTTATGGGGCGGGAGGGGGGTCATGGTCAGGGTGCAGGGTCCCTCTAGGTCTGTGGGCTGGGGGGGTGACAGTATTCTGCCAGGGGCAACGAGAACGTGTGCTGTGTGTGCCAGTGGACGTGCTTTGCATTTGGGTTTTTCACAAATGGATTTCTACCATTTCCAGTTGTGCCTCATCTGTGAATATTTCTTTAATCTACTGGCATGACTTGAGAATATTCTTCCTGTACAAAGAGGCTGACAACTGACAACCATCATGGGTTTGGAGCTTTCTCTTTTTGGTACTGGGGTTAAACTCAACCCTTATTTTTTATTTTGAGACATGTTTTCACTAACTCACTAAGTTGCCCAGGTTAGGTTGCAACTTGTAGTAACTACTGCCTCAGCCTGCCAGAGTACTAGGGTTACGGGTATGCAGCACCATCCCTGGTTGGAGGGTTTTGCAATGCTAAAGAAGAACACTGACTTGCTCCAATCTCAAGGAACAGCAGGCAGGACACCAAATGTGACCGGGGTTGGGGCTCTGTCGGGAACCTCTGTGCTACAGATAAAGACAGGCTCTCTAGTGCCAGAATATTTAGGGGTGACCTCAACTCCTTCCTGAGGACTCAGTCTACCTGTCTAGCAAGGTCCATAGAAGATATTAGTGAGGACACAGGAGACACCTAGGCGGGTGGTGTTTGCAGAACTGGGGAAATGCACGGGGAGACTTCACCCAGCCCTCTCTGGGAGCATTAGATGCTCGCCAACAAGCATCTCCTGTACAGCAACCACCTGTGAGGAAGCCTGGGGTGGGCACTGCAAGCCAACTGGGGAAAGGGCTCAAGGAACCACATGACTTGGTCCTCAGCATACCTGAGCTGGAATCTGGTAGCTCGTACAGATTCTCACCCTTGGGCAGGTTGTGGGCTGTCCCTCCCTGTTCTGTGGTGGCTCAGAGTAGGACCCACAAGGGCATCCTGTGGGCTCTGGGCTCCCTGGAGGTCAGAATGCAGAGGGGGCCTTACTCTACCACTGCTGCCCCACCCCCACCCTACCTGCCTCTGCCGCACCATCAGTCACTTGGGTGCTGTTGGGCTGCAAGACCTCTTTTCCCACGGTGGGGCTCTCAGGCTGGGCAGGCCTGTCCAGGTGTGGGGGCGAGACTGCTCTGGAGGTGCTGGGCCTGGGCTGCTCGCCCGGGCTGGGAGCCAAGGGCAAATCCTTGTCCTCTTCCAACTCCAACTTGATGGCCTTCCTGGGGCACTGGGTCTGGCAGGATTTTCTCTTCTGGGAAGAAGCTTCGCTGGAGACCTATGTGGGGGCAGCCGCAGAGCCAGGTCAGGTCTCTCCAGGGTTGAAGCCCACTGGAGACAAGGAGCCTTCCCTAAACCTGCCATGACTCTATCTCTTCCAGACCCTGGGGTGGTGGAAGCCACACCTCAATTCTCAAGTCTCCTGATACCTCAGGGTCACCTACACTGCCCAGTTCCTCTTCAAGATGTGCCTGAGAGCCAGCCCAGCGTGTGTGCCTAGGGAGAAAGTGCTCACTGCTAAGGACTGCAGCTTCCTCAACAACACAAAGTTCTAGTGGTGAGAAAGATCCTGGCGCCTGGCTGACCCTGGCCCCCGTACACTTAGCTCTCACAAATTGGGCCAGTTCCTCCAAACTCCTCAGCTGCAGCCTCCTTCTGTAAAATGAAAATAATGCCTCCCTCGTCCAGCAGTGTGAACGACAGGTCCAACACAGGTACAACGTTTGGGAAGCACACCTAGCAGTTCAAAAGTGTCATTAATGCTGGCGATGAAGATGGAGGTAAGTGTCGTTTTATGACAGCTCCATGCTGGGCTCAGTGCTAAGAACTTCATGCACCTATGATGAGCTGGTGGGCAGGGTCTCATCAGGTGAAACAAAGCATGACCATAGAATGCAGCAACGCTACTCCTTACCATGTACTCCAGAGAGACACGCAGGCGGAAACCCGCAGACAGGGCTGGGAGTGTAGCTCAGTGCTAGAGCCCATGCCTGGTGTGGATGAGGCCTGGGTTTGATCCCCAGTACTCAATAAAATACATATATTTTTATACTTATAAATTTATGTGTGTGGCACTGGAGATGGACCCCAAGGGCTTCACAAGGACTAAGCACTGCAAAAGTAATGCACTGACAGGATTCAATAAACTCCTTGCAGTAGCTTAATGTCTACAGTCTCAACTCCCCAGTCAAAAGCCACAGACTGGAAGACAGGATCAAAGAACAACACGCAACTGTGTATTATGACCAGGAGACACAACCCATCCAAAAAGAAGGCCATAGCTTGAAGTGAAAGGATGGAAATACGTTATTCTCCTGGAGCCTGAAAACAGGAATCTTATTTTCAGACTCAGCAGATTTTAAACCAAAAGTGGCCAGGATGGAGAGAGATGATAGGGAGGGGAAAGAAAGAAGAAGTAAAAACGATCCAAATGTGATATGTATATACACTGGTTCCTGGGCTGGAGAAATAGCTCAGCGGTGCAGTGCCTGCCTGGCAAGCACAAGGTCATGAGTTCGATTCCTGGTACAAAAAAATTGCTATATACACCAGTTGCCCCATGGCGAGTGTGTTTATTATGTATCACAAACACATACAAATAAAAAAGGAAGGGAATACTCAGCACAGCAAATACAAAGAACAGAAACGGACTTTTGGTATTAAAAAAAAAAAGAGTTAGCTATCCATCCTGCGTCTAGTTTGCTTGTGTGCTCTTGGGTCCATAACTTTTCTCTGGGCCTTGGCCATAGTCTCTATAAAAGAGGACTCCATGCTCTCTCCTGGGTCTAAAATTCTCCAACTGTAAACTCTGCTTCCTCCAGGAAGCCTCTCCTGACTACCTCAGCCCATAGCTATTCTTCTCTCCTATAGGTCACACCCTTGCAAAGCTAGAAAGGCTTCCCACCCCTGCCTATTCTTTGGGGAGGACTGCTTATTCCTGGGCCCTGATCCTTGACAAGCAGTGCACTGACCAGAGTGACCAGCTGCCAGGGCCACGAAGGGAATGGGAGCTCATCCTACTGGAGGGGGAGCCCTGCCTGTGAACACTACTGCATCCCCTGGGGAAGCCCTTTCAGAGTCAGAGCAGCTCAGAGATGGGAGCAGCTGTTTGCAGAAAGAGCAAGCTTAGAGGACCGTGAAGTTGGGGATGCCCATAGGTTACAGGCACTACAGAAGGAATGCCAACACGAGATGCCAAGAAACTGTGGTTCATGCCGGGTGTGGTGGCGCACGCCTGTAATCCCAGCACTTGGGAGGCTGAGGCAGGAGGAGGATTGTGAGTTTGAGGCTAGCCTGGGCTACCAAGTGAGTTCAAGACCAGCCAGAACTGCATAGTGAGACCCTATCTCAAAAAGACCAAAAAAAAAAAAAGAACTGTGGTTCTCAGGTATCTGATGACCTGGAGTATGCAGAAGCCTGGCTGCTAGGACTGGTTCTTCTTGGTTCTATTCTCTGGTCTATTTCCAGAACCACATGTGGGAAAATAGAAGGTCCACCTGTGGTGGCCTCAGGAAATGGTCACGTGTTGGTGTGGGGTTAAGGGACAGAGAAGGTCATGTGCCACAGCCATCAAGGCCATTCCAGTGACCACTTCCCTCACTTCCTGTCTACCTCCAGGCATCACTTCTCTAAAGCTGGCTCATGGCCCACCGACTTCGGCATTCAGGACCCTGGTGCCAGCCAGCAGATCCCTCCTTAATGCCCTCTTTTAACCCTTCCCAGGAAGGTTCCCATCCAGCCACTCACTGTCCCTCCCCAGCACACTCCCTGCAGACACAGTGACACGGGGCTCCCAACTCTCCTGCACCTGCCCGCCACCCCTTCCCACCGCATAACTCTCTTACCTGGTCACTGACAGAGGAGTCACTGGGGGTGCTGGAGGCTTCTGAGATGACCTTCCTGGACAGAGTGGCATCTGGAGAATATAGAGAAGGGACAGGCAGTTCAGGGTCACCCCAGAGAGGGGTATCCTGGCCTGGGAAGGGGATGGGCAGGAGGGCTTTGTTGCTTCTCCTGGATACACTTTCTTCAGGACATCCACAGAGAGCTGGCAGTCAGAAAGAAAGCTCCCTAACTTCGGAGAGAGGGACCCAGGGGCAAGGAAGGGAGAGAGGGTGGCATCACAGAGCCCTAAAGGAAGTGTACCTCTCTGCATCTCCGGGTCCCCAGCAGGGAAGGACAGGGACAGTCCTAAGGCCATTCCTGCTCATGGACTCTAAGGTGAGGGCTTTATGATGCTCTTTTCGATCTGCTTTTATTTAACATAATCTAAACCTCGTCTGCTTCAGAATAAAATAACCCTTCTTTCTGCCACTGCCCAATTATAATATGCAAGGCAAGGTATTTAACTTACTGGGCTCACTTTCCTGGAAATATGAGGAATACACTGCCACCCACCTTTTTGCAGTAAGAGGACTGAATCCAGGGCCTTCACATGAAGCTATAACCCTGGCCCTTTACTTTTCGGATTTTGAGACAGGGTCATGCTAAGTTGCTAAGTTGCCCAAGTTGGGCTCGAACTTCTGATCCTCTTGCCTCAGCCTCCCAGAGAGTTCTGGGATTACAGGCATGTGCCACCATCCCTGGCCAGGTGTCTATAAGCCTTTACATGACTAATGCCTGGGCACTCACCTGTCCCCTGGGGGATGCAGGAGATGAGGTCCTGCAGGCGCACCTTGATCTCATCGAAGCTGTCAGTGCGCACAGGGGCCTGCAGGTGCTGGGGCTCCTCCTGGCGCAGGCGGCAGAGCGCTTCGTGCAGGAAGCCGTGCATGTCCAGCATTTCCTGGTCGGAGGCGTAGCGCTTCATCCTCTGCACCAGCGTACCCCCCACGTGGATGCGCTGCAACACAGCGTCTAGGCGGTCCAGGCGGCCGGCCATGCCCTCGTAGTCATGCTGGTACCGCACTTGCACAGCCTCCAGCAGCTCCCGCTCCCGGGCCTGCACATGCGCCACCACTTGGCGCACCTGCGCGCGAATTTGCTCCTCGGTGTCAGTGCGCGCGTGGCCCAGCTGACGGATGGCCGAGCTCACCTGCGCTCGCACTGCCCCGAAGGAGCCATCCTGCTCCTGCAGCGCACGCGCCATCACATCCAGGTCAGACTGCCACTGCTGGATCTCCATGCTGATGTCACACCTGAGGTCGCCGTGGTCGCTGTCCAGGATCGCACAAGAGCAGCATAAAGGCTTGGAGCAACCTCGGCAGTAAAGGCTGTGGACACACAGGGCCAGTCTAGGTTAGGACTCGCCTGCCCCTTTTCTCTTTCAATATTTGTTATTAAATTTGTCTTCCTAAGTTGCCAAACTTTTTGACGCAATGTTTCTAGGTTCAAGCTTTCCCTGATTCTGTATGGTTATGGTGATTGTGCCCAAACTATCAATGAAACTGAGTGTAAAAGGTTACTATAGTGACAATTTCTCCATTTATGTAACAATGCAGAAATAAACACAAAATAATCACCTCTTCCAGCTCTGAGCTCCGGGCACGGGAGGCCATGGCTGAGCATGGTGGAATGGACATTCACCATCGCCCTTAACCTTTGCCAGAGCTGGCCGGGTGAGAGGAATCACTGCCCTCCTTTCGTGGATGAGAAACTCTGCATGCACACATTAAATCAGCAGCCAGATACCAAAACCAGCTAGGATAAGGATTCCTGACCTCAGGTAGAAGAAGGGCTGCAGAGCGGGAAGCGAGAGAGCGAGGCTTCATCTGTGTTTCTAATCTCTCCCATTGCTCCATCGCCTGAGCCCCCTCCTGACAGGTCAGTGTGGCCTCAGAGTCTCACGGGAGTGTGGACCCCCCTGAGCGCTGTGTATTGAGAGCTCTAGGCTGCTGGCACCTCTGAATAGTTCTGAAGCCATCACTATCCAACTCCAGCATGGAAAACTATCTTCCCTAAAACTGGTTCCTGGTGCCAAAAAGGTTGGGGGCTGCCAATTCAAGGGGTTGATGTTTAAAATCTTTTTAAAAAATTAGTTCCAACTATATTATTTCTGTTTGACTTCCTCCTCTAGTCTCACTTCCATTCGGGACATTTCTCCAGGTCCACAGGCATAGATTCCGTGTCTAACAGCCCCATTCTACTCCAGACGGGTAATTGACTCACCCATGGTCCTACTGACAGACACTCGTGTAACAGCCTGTTTGTGCATTCTTCCTTCCTTCCTTTCTTCCTTCCTTCCTTCCTTCCTTCCTCCCCTCCCCTCCCCTCCCCTTCCTTTTTATTTAAATTTTTTTAGCCAATGTGGACAATGATTTAGTAACAACCACATTAGGTAGCCTAACACTTTGGTTTCTATGAAATGGTACAAATCACAGGTTTACTAGATCAAAGAGTGTGTATTCCTACTTTTTTTTTTGAGATAGGATGTCACTATGCAGTTCAGCCTGGCCTTCAGCTCACTTTTGTAGCCCAGGCTGGTCTCAGACTTGCAACGATCCTGGGCAGGGGATATAGCTCAGAGGCACAAGCGCCTGCCTGGCAAGTACAAGGTCCTGAGTTCAATTCCTCATACCAAAAAAGAAAGAAAACAAAAACAAAAACAAAAACAAAACAATTTGCAACGATCCCCTTGCCTCAGCCTCCTGAATTCTGGGATTACAGGTGTGCGCTATCACATGTGGCTGAATTGTATTTCTACTTTAATACTTTATGTATTTAATATATTTTAATTAAGGATAAGCATGTGAGGTAATGGATATATTCTTTATTTTTAGTATTCCATAATGTATATATACAATTATTTATATATATATATATATTTTTTGTGTATATATACATATATATGATATAGACAACTTGTGAATTATATATATGATCTTTTTTAAAACTAGCAGACACTTTCATAGTTTTTCCTATATTCATCCTCCTACCAATCCTGTGATTATGTTACCATCTAAGGCAAAGGGGACTTGGAAAAGGTGGCTGAATTCAGAAATTTGATGTAAAGGGATAGACTGGACTCTCTGGGTGGGCCCAATGGGGTCCAAGAAGGTAACATAGGAGAAAGGGGTGAGGCAGGCAAAGGAGAGAAGGTGTGATGTGTGATAGCAGTAGTTGTTACAGTGATGCTATATTGCCAGCTCTAAAGACAGGAGGGACCCTGTACCAAGGCATGTAGGCAACTTCTAGAAGTAGAGAACAGCAAGAACACAGAGCATTCTTCCAAAGGGACACAGCACCCCTGGCACCCTGATTTGATCTCAGAATCATTTCACATTCCTGACTTCCACAGCAATAAGAACATATTTGCTAAGTTGGCATGGTGGTACACACCTAGAATGTCTGCACTTGGGAGGCTGAGGCAGGAGGACCTGCCGTGAGTTCAAGGCCAGCCCTAGCTACATAGTGAGTCTTTGTCTCACCCTCCCCATTCCTCAAAAAAAGATGTTACATCTGTACAGTTCTATGCCTCTAAATTTGTAGCAATTTTAATTTTGTTATAGCAGCCATAGAATACTAATATAAAAATTCAGGCAGGTAGGCTTGGAGTCCATGCTCTTAAATGGCAAGGCTCCTTCAAATGTTAGGTGGAAGATATACTGCTATAGTAATTCACTTTCACCAGCAATAAGAAAAAGCCAGCAGCCTTGAGACCAGGAAGAAGGTCTTAGCTGGAGCCACTGTGGCCAAAGTTTCTGAGATCACCTGTCCTGGAACTATGACTCACGCCTGCTAGCCAACCCTACTCCCAAATCATGGTGCGAGGCTTTGCTCTTCAAGCACACCAGCATGTAGCCTTCTCAGGCCTCCCGAGGGGTGAGGTACCATGGCTTGAGCCTCCTGACCAAACCCAGGAGACCACTGCTAGGCCAGCAGAGGTTTCCTGGAGAGCCCAGAGTAGGGGGAAGCAAGTCAGGCACTGTCGATGGGTACTGAGCACTGAGTTCCCCCAATCTTCGGGAACCTGATCTATGCAATACAGGCTTATTATCCAGAGACAGTGGCTGAGACAGGCTGTAGCTGGAGCAAAAACGTTGGCCCCAGGTGCTTGGCAGGTTTCTAATCTCCTAAAGCCCCCAGCCCTCTTATAAGACTGAGGTACAAACTAGACATGGCGGCCCCAGGCCTGGAATTCCAAACCCTTGGCTAAAACAGGAGAATCACGAATTCAAGCCCAAGCCTATGCAATTTAGTGATTTAGCAAGACCCTGTCTCAGAAAATAATTTTAAAAATTGGCTGAGGATGTAGCTCGCAGTGTAAATTTCCTGGGCTTGGTCCTCAGCACTGCAAAACCAATGCAAAACAGTTTATGATTCCCAAAGAAATGGGAGAAATCACACAATGTGTATATGCCACTGCTGAAAAATTCAAAGGATACACCTTTTTGCAAAGCCATTCATGACTTATTATTACATAACAAAGGCACATTATACAACACCAGGTGTGACTCATTTTGCTTGGGCTGCCACTGAGTGGGGGTAGGGTGTAGCCCCATGGCAGAACACTTGCCTTCCAAGCGCAGGGCCCTGGCTTCAATCCCCAGCACCACAAAATGAATAAACGAAGAACAAATAAATGAGATGCTTATAGAGATAGCAAGAAAGAAGAAGTCTACGGTAATGCAGAAATAATTCTCCCTTTTCTTTCTCCCTCCTTTCACCAATTTAGATCTTGCAAAAGTTTTGGTAACTGAGTCTAAGTAAAGGAATGGGGGCCTTAGCAAGTGATAGGGTCACTCAAAGAATGTCCTTTCTTTCTAGCAGTACAGCCAGGCTTGTTCTCCCTCCCCGACATGTAGAGTGCTGGTTATCCCTTTATGATCATTCACCGAATGTCCTACGTTAGTGATTCTCCCCACCCCCGCAGTGCTAGGAATCACCCGGGGCACTCTACCACTGAACTACATCCCCAGCCTTTCTTTCAAGTTTTTATTTTATGGCCTGTCCTTGCTAAGTTGCCTATATGGGACTTGAACTTGCAATGCTCCTGTCTCAGCCTCCCTCAGTGCATCAGTGATACCTTAACAGAAGCCTTATCATGCTACCTGGGGCCGCGGTCTTCCCATTCTAAATCTGAGGGGTCTACACTGCCCCCTCCAGATGCCATGGGTGTGGACTGCAGAAAAGATGTAGGTTCCTGAGAAAACACATCCTGGCCTGTATCTGAGCTCTTGAGCAATTTCTCCAATCCTTTACTTATCCCCCTATAAAATGGGAACAACCATGCTACCTTTTCTCAGAGACTCCTACAAGGGCAAAGACCACGGGTGGGTGTAAAGTGCTCAGCTCATTGTCAGGGGCTTATTTCAGAGCCATGAAATGAGACCATGAAGTAGCTACCCATGGCAGAGGTAGCGAGGCAGGAGACCAGGGCGCGGCAGGGAGGCTGGGCGATTATGGGACCTGTCAGCTTCAGGGACTTGTGAACCATGAACGAGTGCAGAGCAGCAGCCTCTGCACCCTCCACCTGGGACCGATCTGGCAGAGCAGACTTAGACTCTTCTGGTATAGGATCTTCACAGGACCATACCAAGTCCTGCACTTCGTACCAAGCTTCCTGCAGAAGGGGGCATAAAGGCAGTGGCCGTTACGCTCCAGGCCGCTGTGAGCCTCCTCAGAAGCCTGTCTTGCCACACCCTGTGCAGTCCCTCCTTTCCTACTTCACCTGGCCTCTGCTCACTTTGTGGAGCCCTTCGTTTCAGAGCTTTTTTTCCTTGAGCACTTCTTCACTTCTTTTGTATTTTTTTCCCAGACAACAAGGAGACAGCATCACCAAGTGTGTCCCAAAGCTGTCCCCTTCCCAGAATAGGCAGGCCACCCCAGTCCGGCCTCCCCTCCTGCTAGAGCCAGAGAAGCAGGTCATTTCTGTGGTTGACAGAAAGAGGGAGCTCAGAAGTGCAGCAAGTGGAAAAGCTATGAAAACGGGGCCGGAGAGCCACGCGTGATGGCACACGTCTGTAATTTTAGCACTCAGAGCCGGGGGTTCAAAGCCAGCCTGAACTACATAGCGAGATCCTATCTCAAAACACAAAACAAAAAGGACTGGGGGTGGGCATTGCAGCAGGATTCAGAGGCAGGTCCTGGCCTGCCTGGATGGCAGTTGGAAAACTGCTCTCCTCCTCGAAACCTCCACCTCCCTGCGGCAACTTGGAGCTTTCATTTTTAAAAAGTAGCCAAGGATCAGCCGATTTGGAAATTCAAATAATTACAGGGCAACCAAAGGGACCCAGCAGTCATTTATACAGTAGTCTGAAAGCATTCACCCACAGTGGTTTCATGCTCTTTGGTGACACAAAGGGGGAAATAAGATTTCAGAAGCAGGTCGGGCGTGGTGGCTCAAGCCTGTAATCCCAGCACTTGAGAGGCTAAGGCAGGAGGATCCTTGCAAGTTCGAGGCCAGCTTGGGCTACAGAGTGAGCTCAAGGCCAGCCTGAACTGCACAGAGCAACTCTGTCTCAAAAAGACAGGAAAAAGAAGAAAAGCACAATGAAAAGAGGGTCACATATGATGTATGATTGTGGGGGGATTCAAATTTGGGGGCAATAATAGCTTACTGGGAAAATTCATTACAATTTTCATTATAATGTGCTATAATGAGATAGTATTGAATACTGGTGAACAGGAACACAATTCAGATTCTTTTTTTTTTTTTTTTTGCGGTACTGGGGATTGAACTCAGGACCCTGCGCTTGCTAGGCAAGCGCTTATTCCACTGAGCTATATCCCCAGCCCCACAATTCAGATTTACATGCAGTAAAGTTTGTGCAAAACAGAACAAAGTTTATCACAGTGATAACTTGGTATGGTAGTGCACACCTGTAATCCCAGAGCTGTGGGAGGCTGAGGCAGGAGGATCACAAATTCAAACTTAATCTGGGTGATTTAGCAAGCCTTTGTCTAAAAATAAAAAGGTCCAGAGATGCAGCTCAAGGTAAATGTTTTGGGTTCAGTCCCAGTACTGGAAAAAAAAATACATGAGCTATTTTTATGTAAATCTGACTTATTTTTTATTTATTTTTTTTTTTTTGCGGTACTGGGGATCAAACTCAGGATCCTGCGCTTGCTAGGCAAGCGCTTATTCCACTGAGCTATATTCCCAGCCCCAATCTGACTTATTTTTAACAAAATAAATAAGGAAAGAAATGGAAATATCTAAAGTAGACAGCTCATTAAAGCCATAAATAAGAAAAAAGACTTGGTAATTAATGTAAAATAACACTATTTAAGTGGCACATGCTGACAATAGGCAGCTCTCCTATTTAGGAGTACCTGTCCTTTTTTTTGTCTTTTTAAAATCATTCAAATCATTTTTTCCGCATCTTTTTGAAGCAGAGTCTCACTTGCTATGCAGTTCAGGCTGGCCTTGAGCTCACTTTGTAGCCCAGGCTGGTTTCCAACTTGCAACAGTCCTCCTGCCCCAGCCTCCTGAGGGCTGGGATTATAGGCATGCACCATCGCACCTGGCAATAAGTTTATTCATTTTTTAATTTTTTTTTTTTTTAGTACTGAGATTCTAACTCAGGACCTTATGCTTGCCAGGCAGGCACTGTACCACTGAGCTATCTCCCTGACCAGGAGTAACTAGCCTGAAATACCTCACCAACTCTACCAGTTTGCCAGTTGTGGCGAACTATAAGTCCTGCCACAACAGGAATTTGTTATAAAATTCAACAACTAAAATTAACCATTAAATGTCAGTTAGGACCTGGTAACAGCACCTCCTTATGTCACACAAACAACTGGTATTCTCAAGTATTTCCATAAAACTGTTGATTTTAAACATAGCTTTTTTTTTTAAACATAGTTTTGAATGTATAATAGTGGTTTAGGTCTTGATCATTAAATAAGTTCCCCTCCAATTGTAGGAACATTGTTAGAGTACTTACCTGAAATATTTACAATTAATAAAGTAAAAATGTTAATACTAGTAGTGATAAACCAAGAAAAACAACAGAATTAAAACAGAGGAGAAATAAGAAGAGGAGAAACAGGAGGGGCAATAATAACATAAAAATTTCAGTGAAACAAGATTTTTAGATTGAAGGCACATGAGGGCCTCTGACATGCTCCACACCAAGACAGCTGGGTTAACTAGCTGTCTTGTAAGTTTCAAGAACAGAACACAAGCTGGGTGCGGTGGTGCATGGCTGTGATCTTAGCACTTGGGCACTGAGGCAGGGGAACCCCCAGCCTGGGCTACATTATAAGTTCAAGGCTAGAACCCATCTGAGAGTAGAGTGGTTTCAGCACAAAGCCAGCCAGAAGTACAGAGAAGCCCTTCTGGGTAACACAGTCTAAGTGTGGAATCAGGACAGGTCGGAGGCTGGCCCAACCTTACCTGATCTTTTTTTTTTAATTGAAATTCATAGACACTAACGAAGCTGTTCAAGTCTTCCTTACTCCTCTATTTAATTAAATGTGAGATTTTTCTCCTTAAAACTGCCACATTCAGGGGAAGGCAGGTCAAAAGGAGGGGGTGTCAAGGAACTGAAAATGACAAATTTGTGTGATAGGCATTATACTACTTCCTCAAATGAACACCACTGGTCTACCTCACAAATGTACACTAAATAATTGAAAATTAGAAGAAAATCTGCACTTGATCTGAACAGCATCGTGGGGCCTAGCGACCCCTCCGTGGCCAGCTTTCCCACAGACCAAACCTCTGTAGCTTTGGACTTCAAAGACATCAGCTTTTGATTACCTGGCAACAGCTGTCTCAAGGCTACCCTCCGTGAGTGACTCTTCAGTGGCTGGATGGGCAGATGCGGGTAGTGGTGCGGTTGGTTCTATGCTATTAGTCAGGAATCAACAACAAAAGCCTGCTCCTGCTCAGTCTCCCTGGTCCACATTCTTCTAAAGGGTCCAGGCCTCCACCCCCAGTGAAAAGGGAAGGAGCTTGGCCTTGGGGAGGACCGACACAGGGACACCAGCCCAGCCTTGACCTCAGCTCAGGTGACCTGATATTCTCTACTGCTTTCCCCAAAAGCTCCCAGGGGATGGGGGGGCAGTGTCCCTTTTATCACATGTTATTCTACCAAACTGACCTCCAAGTTTCTCCCATGAAAAGCAGCTGGCTTTAAAACTAAGTCCTGGGCCAAGGATATATAGCTCAGTGGCACAGCGCCTGCCTGGCAAGCATAAGGTCCTGAGTTTGATTCCTGCTACCAAAAAAAAAAAAAAAACCTAAGTCCTCTGAGTGAGCTCATAGAAACACTGGGACAAGGGTCATTGACTGTTGTCCTGTCCTTGCAGCAGCCTTTCTTCTGCCATGGGGTTTTCCTCAAGGGCCAGGACAGGGCCAGGATGAAA
Organism: Dinomys branickii; assembly: GCA_004027595.1. Lineage (NCBI taxonomy): Eukaryota > Metazoa > Chordata > Mammalia > Rodentia > Dinomyidae > Dinomys > Dinomys branickii. Next base: position 53,001 of record PVLD010005557.1, read on the forward strand.
CTCCAATCCCCAGCAGGATGCAATTTACTGAGAATGGCATGGGGTGGGGGTGCAGGCAGGACCAGGACTCGGAGTGCAGGTCTCCTTCAAGCTGCACCCTTGGCAGCTGGCTCACATCCCCTGGCCTGGCCCAGCTCTCGGCCCCTCCCCAGCATGTCAGTGGCATGGTCACCACTCAACCTTGGCACCTGCCCTTTGCCTTGCTTGGTGCCACCTGGTGCAAATCATTACAGCCTCTGGTCTTGGGGACCTTTCTCGGTTTATGGCCTCATCACACTTCTTAAACTTCATTAACAGGTCTTTTGTTTTTACCACTCAACTCTCATCTGGCAAAGCTTTTCCTGTTTGCAGGCTTTGATGGCCCTGGATTAACCTCCCATCACAATGGGACCAGCTTTCAGTCTGACACCCAGACATGCAGGGACCTCAGTGGCTGTTGCAGGGCAGAGAGGCTTGAGGTTGCTGGCCTTTGCGCCTGCTGCCTTCTTCCTTCTGCCCTGCAACAGCTGCTGAAGCACATGTGGGATGCCAGGGTGCACTGGTCAGGGAAAGCACAGGGGCAAGGGTGGAAACATGCACACAACAGACAGCAAGTATCACAGGGTCACCACGACCTCAAGGGTCGGGGGCGGTGGGGGGGGAGGTTGGGTTGTGCTTATTTCCCCCCAGCATGTGGCAAAGAACATACCATGTGACAGCTATGCCATGAATGTGGGCCACAAGAATGACAGGAACATATTGGTCAAATGCCAGCAGCCCAAGGGGGACACACACCCAGCCCCCAGTCTAGGATTTAAAGCCAGCTCTTGGGTGGCTCCCCAGCACAAGCCCCAAGTCAGCTCAGCCACAAAGAACAGTTGGTTTATTACTGACCTGTGACCAAGTCAAGGAAGTTGTGGGTTATTTATGGCACTGAGCTTTCGCAAAGATATAATGTGTTTTCCAGTAACGATGTGCAAATTGTGAAACAGCACAAATGGCTGTGTGTATGCTGAGTCTAGAAGACATGAATCCTGGCTGAATTGGCCTTGTCTCTTGTCCTTGCAGCCAAGAACCAAAACATGCTCCTCCAAAATTTGTCACTTGTAGGCAAGGCATGGCAGTGCATACCTATAATCCCAGCAGTTGGGAGGCTGAGGCAGGAGGATCACTGTGAGTTCGAGGCCAGCCTGAGCTGCATAGCAAGACCTTGTCTCAAAAAAAAAAATGTCACCTGTGCATTTGATTATTTTGAGCTGCCCGTGAATGAGAATCAATTGATGCAGAGAGGAGAAAAGCCTGTCCAGAGCTTCCCCTCTCTGACCCAAAGTGGAAAGTCCAGAGAAATGTAGGCAGCCCGAAATTTCTCCCAGGGAAGGGTTTTAGCCATGGAGAAGGCAGAAAATCCATGCCAACTTGGACCTTCACCAAAACTCTTCCTTGACAGCCTCCTCATCATCTGCTGCCCTCGAAAGCCTAAATTCTATACTTGTTACTCCTCTGAATATTTTCCTTTCCCTTTCTGTTGTCTTTTCAAGGTGCTAGTTATTGAACCCAGGGCCTCAAGTCCACTAGGCAAGGGTTCTACCACTGAGCTATGCCCCACCCCTAAAAACTTTTCCTTCTTTTGTCAAGACGCTGTAGATGTGCATGGTCTCATGCTGACTCCTCCTTGCATACGCCCTTGTTTCCACATAAAAATAATGCATGTGCTAATAAACTGGTTTTTCTTTTGATCATCTGTCTTTTGTTAGTCTAGGAGTCAGGGCCCCAGCAGGAGACACTGAAATGAATAGAGAAAAGACCTTTTCCTCTCCTTAACACTGGGGAAGCCAGGCATGGTGGTTCTATAATCCTAGGATTCTCTGAGAGGCTGAGGCAGGTTGATTTCAAGTTCAAGCCCACCCTGGGCAAATTACTGATTTAGCAAGACCCTGTCTCAGAAGAAAAAACAAAAAACGGCCTGTAGATGTAGCTCAGTGTGAATGCCCTGGGTTTAATCTCCAGTGCTACAAAAAACCAAAAAATGGCCTGTAGATGTAGCTCAGTGTGAATGCCCTGGGTTTAATCTCCAGTGCTACAAAAAAGAAAAAGAAAAAACAAACCCTTCTGTACATGCCAAGTTTGTTCTTCGGGGAGATTTAAGAACATATTATGATGAGTAACCAGAACAGGCTAAAAAGGAAAATTAAGCTCTTTTGGCAACTAAAAAGACAAAACAAAACAAATAAATAAAAAAATAATGGTTGCTGGGGGAATAAAAACAACTCAACCTAGAAAATAAAAAGTACAAAGGAAGCCAGGCCTGGTGGTGCACACCTATAATCCCAGCACTTGGGAGGTTGAGGCAGGAGGATTGCCGTGAGTTGAAGCCCAGCCCGGGCTACACAGTGAGTTCAAAGCCAGGCTGAAGTACATAATGAGACCCTCAAAAAAAAAAAAAAAAAAAAAGGAATCTGCTCAAAAAAATTAGTTGATGAATCAGAAAATCAATTTGAGCAACTCTGAAAATCTGAAGAAGTCACGTGTGGTGGTGTTACAGGCAGCTGAGTTAGACAGAAACATAGGCAGTCAGACAGGGCCGGGCCCTTGAAGGAGCCAACACAAAAGATAAAATATCTGTGGCCAGACCTTAAGACAAAAGGCGCTAAACAAATGCACCCACTTACCTCCCTAGGTGTAAATGTCAGGGATTGATATTCTAAATAAGTAACAACCACCTTCTAAAAGCAGGAAGAGTCGCTACCCCGACCCCCCCACAGGAAAAGCCCCTGATCTGTATTCATGCCCGCTTGCTATGTGACTCGCTTTCCCATTTGATTCCAGTTTACTCAGTCTTACCTGGACAACTATACCTGTAATCTTATTGGCTGACCATAGTTTTGTCCATCTCCTCTACCTTGGACCTGCCTCACCTCATGGTTTTTCTCTATAAAAGTCCCTAGAAAAGACAGTCGGGGTAACCCACTCGGCACCCCCTTCTGTCCCTCTCTTGGACAGAAGCTTTCTTTCTCTCAATAAATATATTCTGCTCTTAACCTCTGTTGTTCCTAAAATTCATTCTTCGGTTTTAGAGAACACGAACTCCTCTGATATCATTCAGGTTGGGAATTTTATTTTCCTGTAACAGTGGCATATGCCTGTAACCCCAGCACTCAGGAGGCTGAGGCAGGAGGATCCTTGCATGTTGAAGGCCAGCCTAGGCTACAAAGTGAGCTCAAGGCCAGCCTGAACTGCACAGCAATACCCTGTCTCAAAAAAAAAAAAAAAAGAATCAGAAGAAAAAAGGCAGAGCACCACAATTAATGGGAAAAAAGATGTAACAATGGATTTGGAGTTCTAATATCTACACAATGGTTGTAAAAATAAAGTAATAAGGAAAATCAAGACACTAAAAAGTAGAAGACAGTTTTCCTAAGCTAAAAAAAAAATGAGTCTTCAGATCAACAATGGCCCTAGAAGATACAGTAACTGAAAGAGAAAAGAGAGATCCCCAATATGGCTTTCTCAGAGACTTCCAGGAAGAAAATAATTGTGTATGCTTAGTCAACAAAAAACAGTACACCCAATGGAAAACATAGGATTTTGCATCCAAAACACTGGAGGCCAGAAATTTATAAGGCAATGTTTACACTTTTGGAGATGAAATGATTGACAGTGATCCCTGAATTTGACAGCTAGCTAAACCTTCCATTAGCAAAAGGACATGCAAATAAGACACTTGGGTCTCTAAAAGCTAACCAAGAAATAAAATACCTAATGCGGTATTCTGACCAAATGGAAAATATATCAAATAATTCAAGACAGGAAAGGACAAGCTATCGAAATGTTTTTGTCTCCTGTTTGTGTTTGTCTTGTTGTGATCTGAGGGGTTGAATCCAGGGCTCTCCACCACTGAAGGACGTCCTCAGACCCCTTCTTTGTCTCTAAATAAAAGATCAAAAAGAAAGAGTCTAAAGTTATGGCTAAGAAGTTGTAACTTGGCTATGAAACCTACTAATTATTTTAAAAGGAGGTTTAAAATGGAAAAGGCAAACATTTTAGAAATAGAACTAAATGCTCACATTACTTGAGCTAAATCATAAAATGGTAAGGGAAAGAAGACAGAAGAAAAATATGCAAAAGGTTTCTTCCAGAAGGAAACTTTTTTTTTGTGCTGGTAATCAAACACAGCTCCTAATGTTTGCCAGGCTGGCACTGTGCCACTAAGCTATATCCCTGGCCCTGGGAGCAAAGTTCTATTCTACTGTTTATGGTGAAGGAGGAAATGGGTATTCATGTGTGTATGCATACATTTGTGTACATGTGAACCTACTTATATATGTATATGCACATATGTACATATCAATATATAAATTTATACATAAATATTATAGTTTATCCTCTGCGTTCAAAGATTTCACCAACCACAGGTTCACCCAGCCATAGATTGAAAATATTTTTTAAAAATTGTCTATATTGGGGCTGGGGATATAGCTCAGTGGAGTAAGTGCCTGCCTGGCAAGTAAGTGCAAGGTCCTGAGTTCAATCCCCGGTACTGCCAAAAACAAAACAAAACAAAAACAAAAACATTGTCTATATTGAATATGTACAGATTCTCTTCTTGTCTATATTCCCTAAACAACTCAGTATAATAACTACTTACACAGCATTCACATCGGATTATGTATTGTGAGTCACCTAGAGTGGACATGAAGTATGTGAGAGGCTGTGCTGGCATCTGCTGGGCTGGGGGAGTCCTGGAACCCATCATCCCCAAACACCAAGGGACAACTGTACTATTACTATATACAGCTAAGTTGGGCAGGAATATTACAGGCAGTCAGATAGGGCTGGGCCCTCTACAGAGCTGAGACAAAGGTGAAAAAACACACAACTGTGGCTGGAGGAGCATCTGTTGGAGGCAAGGCCTCAATAAAACAGTGAAAGGACTAAGCCTATATACTCCCCAAGAGGTGAGATAAGTGGTAACACCAGGTCTAGTAAAGTCTAGCTAAGTCACCTACGTGGGCAACCAAGACCCCCGGATCCATCACTACCTGAAAGGTTCTTTGTTCTTTCCATGCCCACACCCTTTCTGACTTGCTTCCCCATTGGATCATATTACTTTAGCAGCTATACTTACAAACTTATTGATTGATCATAGCTGTAACCCGCATTGCACCCATGTAGTTGCGCTCTATAAAACTTCCCCTGAGAAGTGTGGTCCTGGGCAACTCAGTTTCTTGGTGTCACCTCCTGTCCCTCTCAGTCATGAGCTTTTTTTCTAGCCTTCAAAAAATATTTCCAGAGCCAGGTGTGGTGGCACATGCCTGTAATCCCAGCACTTGGCAGGAGGATCGTTGTGAGTTCGAGACCAGCCTGGGCTACAAAGTGAGCTCAAGGCCAGCCTAAACTGTATAGCAAGACTCTGTCTCGAAAAAAAAAAAAAAAAAAAATTTCCAGGCCACTTCCAGCGTAGTGATGGCAGCCAATGCGACCACCAACCCATCTTAGCTTTTGCAGCTAGAGCTGGTGGACAAATGCATAAGATCAAGAATTCACATTGTGATGAAGAGTGATAAGAATGTTGTTGGCACTCTTCTAGGATTTGATGACTTTGTCAGTATGGTGCTGGAAGGTGTCACTGAGTTTGGGATCACACCAAAAGGAAGAAGGATTACTGCGTGACATCAGATCTTACTAAATGGAAATCATATAACTATGCTAATTCCTGGAAGAGAAGCACCAGAAGTATGAGTGGATTTTCTTGTAGATCCATTTTGTCTTATAGTGGCAAGAAAATAGAATTTTTTTGAACCTTTTAATGTTTAGATTCTATAAAGCCCCATTAAAGAGAAAGACTTTGAGGATGTATTGTATACTCATTTTTCTGGTTTCTCTTCAGAGCATATAAATCTTTCGCCTTATACTAAGTTAATCATGATTATCTTGGAAAAAGAGAAAAGGAGTCTGTTTTTCGAAGACTAAAAAATAAAGACTTTTTTTTTTTTTTTTTTTGCGGTACTGGGGATCGAACTCAGGACCCTGCGCTTGCTAGGCAAGTGCTTATTCCACTGAGCTATATCCCCAGCCCAAGACATTTTGGTTGAAAGAAATTTCCTACTCCTAACCTCCGTTGTTCTTAGAATTCATTCTTCCACTTGAGAGAGCATGAACGTGGTCTATCAGACATCTATCAGGTTGAGAGTTATATTTCCCTTATATCATATTTGTAGGTTCTGCTATCATCCTGTCATTATCATGTCAAGAAAAGTTTACAAGTTCATTAATAGAGATTAGTATAAAGTGGATAAGCCTATCATAGGAACCACACATATTTCACCCAAATTTGATTACATTTATGAATAGAGCTAATAGTTAAATTAAAATGTCTCTAAATGGAATCTAGCTATGAATTTAAATAGTACCTCATGAACAAGCAGGGTTTCCCCTTCTGATAATTAAAAAGTTCCCCATAAATATACTGATTCAGATCATCATACTAAAAGGTGAAATTTCAGGGTATCGTCACAGAAGCGCAAAGCACACCTATACCTGAGTTTAAAATAAAACAAAATAACAGCAACAACAAAACAACTTAATAAACCAGGAATACAAACCAACTTTTTAAATGTGATTTTTAAAATAATCACCTACTAAAACTAAGAATAAACATAGTGAACAAGAAGATGTAAACTTTTTCCTTAAAGATAGGAACAAAATAAATTTCCCTTCTCTAAACACTGTTATACAATATTGTCTGGGTGGTTCTGAACAATGAAACAAAGTGATGAGTGATACTGAACCAGGTGTGGTGGTCCATGCTTGTAACCCTAGTACTTTGGGAGGCTGAGGCAGGAAGACTGCAAGTTTGAGCTCAGCGTGGGCAATTTATAGTAAGATGCTGTCTCAAAATTAAAAAAAAAATCAAAACAGCTGGAGATGTAGTTCAGTGTAAAGATTCTGGGTTTAATTGGCAGTACCAACAAAAACAAAACTCAGAAACACAACAAGACTTGTATTTTAAACACCAAACCACATACTAAGCAAAATAACAAAAGTCAACTCTAGAGGGCCAAGGATTATAGCTCAGTGGCACAGCGCCTGCCTGGCAAGTGGGAGGTCCTGAGTTCAATTCCCAGTACCAAAAAAAAAAAAAGTCAACACAAGAAAAGACCTTTGCACTACCTGGGCCTTACAACAAAGAGACCCACTCCCCAAAGTGGAGAGCCCTAGCTGAGGGTCTAAAGAGGCACTTCACACAGGAAAAAACACTAGCAATGGCCAATAAATAGCAAAAAACAGACCAAAAAGCCACTTAACCTTAATGATAAAGAAATGCAAATAAACCAATAGTATAAGTAATTGAAGATTCTGTGAAAAATAATTCTGGCTGTGGGAAAGGTAAGCACAGAAAGTTGAGGGTCATGTATTTGTTTTTGAGACAAGATCTCACTATTTTGTTTGGGCTGGCCTTGAACTCACTATATGGTTGGCCTCAAACTCCCAGAAATCCCCTTGCTTCTGCCTTCTGAGTGCTGGGATTACAGGTGTACACCTCTTTGCTCTGCTCAAAATGTACAATTTTCATACCCATCCACCCCACAGTGGTGCCACTACAAATCTACCCTAAAGAAATCACTGGGCAACACTGTTCCTGTAGAATTATTTACCACAGGGGGTACTGGAGAGTACAACTAGAATCCACTTGCATGGAGACAGGTGATATCAACTGGGGTCACTATTATGCATGCTGCAGATCCGTGGACCCCATGCCAAGTTTTAGAGCCCCAGGAGCAAGAGCCTCTCCACGTAAAGACGCCACTCCCCATCCCTCCTTGGCTCGGGGTTGCGCACTCCACCTTGGGCGCCCCCTCACCTCGTCTGTGTGGGGACACGGTGGTTGTTAGAGCAGAAGATGTTGTTGGACTTGCGCGTGCCGTCCAGAAACTCGTGCGCTGAGTGCTGGCGCAGCTCGGCCAGCGGCCGTGCCTCGTGCTTGAGGAACCACTGGTGTGCCTCGAAGCACTTGGCGCACAGCAGCTGCTCGCACTCGAAGCACCAGAAGTCGGCCAGCTCCTTGCAGCGGGTGCAGGCAGCCTGCGGGTTCATGATTTGTTGGTACAGCGTCAGGCGCCGCTGCAGGCTCTCGAAAAACACGTTGTCCAGGGCCTGCACAGACCCCGCCGGCTGGGGTGCCTGGCAGATGGGGCAGTGTAGTCCCGATGCCTCTAAGCATGCCGAGCACAGTGTGTGCAAGCAGGGCAGCAGCTTGGGGCACTTGGCTTGGGTCTGGCAGCCCTGGCAGTTCAGGAACCGGAACTCCTCCTCCACGGCTTCCTGGGGAACCAAAGAGAGGGCAGTAAGGTCGGGGGAAGTTCTGGCAGTCCCCACCCATGGCACTGGCCCTTGGCCACAGGCTGGAGTGGAACCTGACATCCTATGCTAGCCAGATGATGCAAAATCCCAGCCCAGCAACACCTCAACTCCACATCTGCTCAGGATTTCCAGCTCCTAACTGCACAGTTAATTGAGCACTTACTTCCATGATACCAGACACAGACCTGCCCCTTGAGATACAAGAGTGTATACGATACACGCCTGCATTCAAGGAACTCGGTGTGGAAAGTAGATTGATAACTACCAACTTTATGTACTAAACAGTCAAGCCGGAGCTCAGGAAGCTAAACGTAGAGCTACCATATGACCCAGCAATTCACCTAGTCAATATAATATCTGAAGGACCGAAAACCCCAGATACTACTCTAATGCACGTAGCAGCATTAGATCTAATACCCCAAACAACTGAAAACAAAGACACAGACATTTGTACTGTAATGTAGTCTGTTGCAGGTAGCAGCATTAGTCACCATAGCCAAAAAGAACCAATCCAGTGTCCATGAGCAGACAAGGGAGTAGATAGATTTCTCCACATAGAATGGGATAGCATTCAGCCTTTGAAAGGGGTGAAATTTTGATACATGCAGCAAGACTTTAAGACTAAGTGGAAAAAAATCACAAATAATAACTATAGGATTTCATTTATATGGAATAGTCAGGTTCACACACAAAAAGAAAATAGGATGGGGGAAAGGAGAAAGGAAAGAAGGAAGGGAAAAATATATCTATACACAAGATAGCTAAGGTAATTGTACTACTAATTTCTATTGGTTTATTGAAAGGAACAGTTAATGCTTAATTGTTTGATCAATTTCCCATGCCTGTGTCTGGCCATGTGAACAACTACTCTGAAGATGACAATATGCAATAGAACAACCGTGGTTAATTTCCTATCATCTTGTTTTAAAAGTCTGTATTATTTTGATTCCTTTTTGTTTCTTTTTTTTAAAATTCTCTTTATTTAAAAAAAGAAGAGAAATGATTATCGGGGAACGAGGTGCTGTTGTCTAAAGGGGCAGCATTTCCGGGTGATGAAAAAGCTGTGCAGGTAGATGGCAGCAAGGGATAAGTCACAAGGCAGCCAGCCTCACTCCCCTAGTGGGAAAACTTTAATTCTCAATATTTCTCTCGTTCCTTTACCTGTTCCACTTCAGTTCCCCTCGGCCACAAAAGCTACCCCCGCCCTCATTCACTCTGGCAGTTCACCTGCCCGGGTCATTCTCACATGGGCAACTCCTGCCATTCAGGCTTCTGGCCTGGACGCCCTCCTGGCCACTCAGGGCTTGGCCTGTTCTGGCCCAGGGACATTTCCTTACCCCACCCCACCCCCACCAGAAAAAAGAGCTTAAAGGCCCACGCTTTCCACAGCTCGGGGCTACCTTGGTCTGCTAGGTAGCCTGCTACTCTGTCCCTCCCCAATAAAGACTTCTCTCATGTCAGAAGATCTGGTCTGGTTCTGTGTGGGGTCTCGATTACTATCAGCAAGTTTACACACAAAGGTGAATGTGCTCAATGCTCCCGACCTGCACTGAAGACGCTGTGAACACGCTAACTTTTGGTATGTGTGTTTCACCATTGCCACACGGAAGTCCCCCAGATGAGCTCACTACAGTATCTGGTAAGTGAAAGTGTTCGTTAACACTAATTAGTGTTGATTAACAATATTCTCCGTGCTAGTAATTAAAATTATAGCCACACGGTATGACTTGTACCTTCACGAGGAAGGGGAGTAAACTCCTGGCAGAAAACACAACGAAGGAGCTAAGTGGCTCCTTTTGGGATGGGGCGGGAGGTGCCCAAGGCTAAGGCATGACTTCCAGGAGGGAGACCTAACAAACTCTTTGGGGAGCAGCGAGGCCAGGAAGAGGCTTTAAGAGAACTGGGAGAGTTCCCAGAAGCTGTTTGGAGGCCTTGGTCCAAGCACATCTCCAGTGTGGACCACAGGTCTCCTCCATTTCCAGTCTGAGAACTTGGGATTTCTGGTTTTGCCCTGCTTGAGCTGTGCCCCAGGCTGCACAGCGGGACCCCACCTTCATTCCCCCTAAACTGGCCCTGCATCAGGGGCAGCGCTAAAAGGCGAAGCTCAGAGTGGGGGAAGAGTCTGTTCTGGCTGCTCAGAGAAGGGCGCATGGCCCATTCTGGCCCCCTTCTGTTCTGTCCTACCCACTCTGCCGCTCCTCTAGCCAGGAGGGTCAGGATCCTGGTATGGCCTTCTCACTAAGTGTCACTTTAAGGTGCTTTGCCACGTTCTCCACGGTGACTGGCTCTTCCAAACTCTTCCGCGCAGCACACCAATAACCCTAAATCCCTTGTCCCCAGACCCATTAGTACCTCTGCCGGGCTGTGGCTGGGGCTGGGCGGTTGGCCTTCAGATGGGGCCTCCGGGGGCGGCATGGTGGGTGAGCCGGGCGGGACAGGGGCCTGCTGGAGGCCTGGAGATCTGGTGGCCGCAGGCTCCCGCTGCATGGAGCCCGGTGCAGTTTCGATTCTCCGCTCAGATCGGCAGGGCGGGAGGACTGCTAGGAGCTAGAGCACTGAGTCGCCTGAGCTGTCCAGAGGGGAGGTGCCCGCTCAGGGCCCGCCTCCCGAGAGGAAGTGAGACAGGCAGCGAGGGCCTGGAGGTAGAGATGTGGGGTTTGAGGAGGATATCAGATATGGAAAAGGAGGGCCGAGCCACCAGAGAAGGAAAGCAGCCCCAAACAGCTTTAAGCCCGCCCCAGCTGGGACCAGATTCATCGATGAATCACACGCGGCCCCTGCTTGCAAAGAGCCCAAATCTAGTGGAAAGGCTGACCCCATAGGGAGACTTTCATACAGTCCTGAGACTGGCTGCAAAGGAGACCCCTCGGCTGGGACTTGTGGGATGGTGGGAATTCACCAGGGATTCAGGGGTGGGGGCCACTTACAAAGGAGAGACCAGTATGTGCAAAAGGCACGGGGGTTTACAATGGGCAGCCAGTTAGGGGAGGGGTGTAGGCCATTTTCAGGCTGAAGAGAGGACTCTGAGAGATGTGCCAGAGTGAGGTTGTAGTTAAGGAGTTTGGGCCCGTTATGGACAGAGTTAGTGAAAGGCTTGGATCCAGGGATCCACAGAATCAGCTCTGCATGCCGGGACAGTCACTGTGACAGCCTAGGGACAGGGGACCTAGTCTAGTAGATTGAATGTAGGCTGCAAAAGAAACTGAGGCAGAGACCAGGAGCACAGTCACTAGAGATGAGCGGGACAGGATGATGCGGGGAGAGGCAGTTGAGAAGGGAGGTGAATAGGCAGGGTGGGGACAGTGGGGAGCGCAGGCCAGCAGTTGCGAAGAGGGTGAAGACACAGCAAGTTAAGGCTTGGCTCAGGACATGCAGGCTGGACCCCAGCTATAGGCAGCCATACTGGGCCAGGACCCCTGGCTTCAAACTTCAAACCATCACCGCGCTGCACTGGCTTGTGTGTCTGTTCTGTGTTCTGTTCCAAGGCAGGACCAAGTAAGAGGGGATCGTAGCAGGGCCTTGCTTATGTAAAGCTAAACCGCCTGCCGTGCACGTGTTCAGCCAGGACTGGAGGAAAAGCCAACATCCAGGGACCTGAGAGTTCTCGGGAGCATGCCATCCCACCATCCTGGCCAGCACCTCCGGACATGCAGAAAATCAATCCACCAAACCAGGAAAACCAGAATGTGATGGGCAGCCATCTGCAGAAGAGACCTAGAAATGGGCTATGAGGCACACGGATGTGATGGTACACACCTATAATCCCGGCACTCCTCCTGAGGCAGGACAACTGCCCATGCATGTTCAAAGCCAGCCTGGAATACGGAGTAAGACCTTATCTCAAACAAACAAACAAAGGACCCTGGCATTGTGGTTCACACTGTAATCCTACCACTTGGGAAGCTGAGGCAGGTGGATCACTGTGAGTTCGAGGCCAGCTTGGGCTACATAGCAAGTTAAAGGTCAGCCTGAACTACATGTGAGAGTCTGTCTCAAAAAAAGCAAAAAAAAAAAACCCTGGAAAAACCCAAAACAAAAACAAAGAAATGGGCTATCATGGGGACAGAGGGTGGAGACGAGTGAACGGAGGAGGTGGAACTGGGCATGCTTTATTAGTTTCTTTGCTCAGATTGAAAGAAAACCGGCCCCAGTAAGATCCTGTTGGAAGTTAATGCTTCTCAGGGTAAAATTTCTGCTGTTTGTGATGCTTGAGGACTTGTCCTCATAGAGTTCTGCACTGGGCTCCCTGAGGGGTTGCATGCTGTTTCCCTCTGTGTGCCTAAATCCAAGCCTTTCTGCTCCACCTTGTCCACAGAGAGCTGACGATACACGACACAATGAATAGGTACTGAGATCTGCCCCGGGATAACCTTGCTGTGCTGTGCTGTGTGGGACACAAGGAGAAATTACTTGCTGGCTACAAGAAAATATATCTCTAGAGAAACCCTGAGTCCAGTGTGCGAGTATGGAGAGGGACTGCTGATAACCTCATTCCCTTCACTGTGGAGACTTGGCTACTGGACATCCTCCTGGGAAGCGCACAACCCCCTCACCTTCTAAGTTAGGTGAGAGCAGGGATGAGTGGGGAATGACCCTTGTGAGCTCCCCAGAACGCAGACCGCTCCCCACGCTCACAGTTCGGTCCTCCACGCACAGGGGCCGCTGTGGGCGACGGTTGCAGCCCGGCTGGCTTCCTGCTTCCGCTCCTGTTTACGGCCGCGGATGAACCCGGAAGCAGCGGGGTGGGAGACGCGGGGCCCCCGCGCTGGCGCTGGGTGTGGCTCCCATAGCAACCATGCTGGGCCGGGCTGGGTACCGTGCACTGCCCCTGGGGGATTTTGACCGCTTTCAGCAGTCGAACTTCGGCTTTCTGGGCGCGCAGAAGGGCTGTCTGTTCCCGGAGCGGGGCGGCGTGGGGCCAGGGGCCGGTGAGTGGCCTCCAGCAGGGCGGGCAGAGGGACTGCGGTACCCCTAGGCCCAGTCTCTGCCTCTTGGGCATCCGAGGGATGCGATGTGATGTGCGGTGTGAATAGGGGCCTGCAGCCCCAGAACCCTCGGGGACCCCGTCTCCGAACCTCACCCCACCGCGTGTCTGTCCGGGCAGAGGCTTCGAGTTTCCTGAAGCATCGAAAGAAATCCAGGTTTAGGCAGAGGAGGTCATCGGTACCCTATAGGTGTTTCCCTGTTGGCCGGTGAAGATGCACAGAACAGAAAGGCAGGTCTGCAGCTGCCGGTTGTGCCTGCCTTGGCCCTGTCTTGCCCCAAAGCCTCCTGGCAGTTCCTTTGACCCCGGCCTGATCCTGCATGTCCCAGCCTGCCCCTCCTGCACGGATGACTACCCTGTCCAAGGATTCAGCCAGACGGAGACTTCATGCCCTGGGGCTTAGGTTCCAGAAAGATGAAACAGAGGCTCTTGTCTGCTACTTCTTCAGGACTGAGAGGAGAAAGGAAGCAGAGAATAAGGACATGCCTGATTCTGGGGCTGTCTCTGACCACTTCCATCCTGGACTCCTGGATCTCTCTTTGGCCTGAAGGAGACAACTTATTACCTTCTGCCCCCAGCTGCTGCTTGAACTCAAATACAAATTTTTGATGGGTCTTAAGGCGTCAAATTGGATGAGGACTAGAAAAGAAAATCTTAGCTCGGTCCCTTACTCCTATTAATGGTGTACGCTGTAGACTAAGGTTCCTCATCTCCATAAGGAACCCTCAAAAGCACACATCTGGGGCTATTGGTGGAGGAGGGGTGTGTTATTCCAGCAGTATTCAGTTTAATGCGGCATGTGTTTATGCACCTACGGGTACTTCCTGTTCTTTGTCAAGCATGGGTAGGCAAATAAATGAAACAAGGCCTTAAGCCTGCTCAGTCAGCGAGGAGAGCGTGGTGCAGATTGGGTTCTTGGATTTGGGGGCTGTCCCCTAGCAGAGAATAAGGCCTTTGTGAAGGTTGTTGTGCTTTGGACACATTAGTTTTGATGTGAGAAGGAGAGAACCATCCCTGATCACCACCTTTCTCAGAGATATGGGCATAGTAAGCAAGGAGCTAAATTGAGAGCTGTGGGATGGGAGGCAGGGGAAGGTGGGTGACAGGTGCTCGCTGTACGCACAACTGTCCTGCCGGGCCCAGCCAGTGCCATGACTTCTCTGCTCTCTCCCCCAGATGTGCCCCAGAGCTGGCTCTCCTGCCTCTGCCATGGCCTCATCAGCTTCTTGGGGTTCTTGCTGCTGCTGCTTACCTTCCCCATTTCTGGCTGGTTTGCCCTAAAGGTAAGGCTGGCTGGCTCAGCCCCAGCATGGTTGGGCCACATGGAAGGCTCTGGAATTGATGCATAAATGCCCCATATGCTGCTTTCTGTCCCTGAATATTATCATACCTCTGTGAAATAGGCAGGGGAATTGCCCACCTATGAGCTTTTCTGTTGCTGCGACAAAATACCTGACGTATACAATTTAAAGGAGAAAAGGATGATTTTTGACACAGAGGGTTCAGTCCATGGTCGGCTGGCTGTAAAGCAGACACACCATGGCAGAAGGGCATGGAAGAGGAAAACCACTCACCTCATGGCAGCCGGGAAATAGAGGGCAAATGTCAGAGAAGGGAAGGGGGCGGGATAGGGTACCAGCTGAGGTTCATCTGTTGATGAGGATAGTGTCCGCTTGAACCAGTTGCCATCCCAAAGTCCCACTTTTCAGATAAGGATACTGAAGCCCATTCTTATCCGGAGTCACCCTGGAAGCCAGGAAGGTGTAGGAACAAGTCTCCCCAAACTCCCTAAGTCCTGGGATCTGGACACAGATACCCTGTCCAATCATCCTCCCTTCGGGTTAGGCCAAATCAGAAATCAGAACATCCGGGCTGGGGATATAGCTCAGTGGCATAAGTGCTTGCCTGGCAAGCCTGAGGTCATGCGTTTGATTCCCTGTACCAAAAAAAAAAAAAATTCAGAACATCCAGCTTGCCCCAGAAGACTATGTGCAGTAGGAAGTCAGGACTTGTTTTCAACAAGAGTGGCACAGACAGAAAAAGAACGACTCAGAGAGCTGTAGTTGAGCATCGCAGCTGAAAGTAGGTCTTAGGCAGGCCTTACCCTGTATAGAGCCCTAGGCACCTGTTTCCATAGAAAGCCTGTGGTTCGGGTAGCCTACAAGGGAGTCCTTGGGTGGTCCTGGATCCTAGTTCTGCAGAGCCGCTTGAAATAAATGCTGTATGACCTTGGACAAGTCACTTTCCCTCAGTTTGAACATAGCTTCATCTTTCTGGGCCCTAGGGATCTGAAGCTGGTAAAGCCTTTGCTCAGGTGCTGTTAGAGCTGCCCAGCCTCTTCCTCCAGGAATCCATGGGGAGACGGTTTCCTGGTAGGAGTCATGGCCAGCTTCCAACCACAGATGAAGTTTTCTAGGGATGACATCAACAAAGTGGGCTTTGGAGTCATTCAGACTGCGTTCAAATCATGCCTGTTTCCTGCAGGGGCTATGTGATCTCTGAGCCTTGGTTTCTCGCCTAGAAATAGCTAAGAATACTGGATTGTGATGAAGGCAAAAGGGACAGAGGGGAAGGAGGGACCAGGGCACACGTCTTTGGCCAGCCTAGGCTAGCCACATCCAGCCTTTCTCTTTGCCACTTGGACAGATTGTGCCCACCTATGAGCGGATGATCGTGTTCCGTCTGGGCCGCATCCGCAACCCCCAGGGGCCTGGCATGGTTCTGCTCCTACCTTTCATTGACTCCTTTCAGAGAGTGGATCTGAGAACACGAGCCTTCAGTGTCCCTCCTTGCAAGGTGAGAGGCTTCTAGCCTGATGTAACGGTGTACACTTACAATACTAGAGTCCTGGGAGGCTGAGGCAGGAGGATCTCGAGTTGGAATCCAGCCTGGGACCCAGCAAAGCAACTTTGCAAGACCCAGCCTCAAAATAAAAAGGGTTTGGGATGTAGCTCAGCATGAAGGCCCAGGGTTCAATCCCTAGTACATTTGTATATGAAAGGTTTCTTGGCTTCCTCTCTGGGTGGATAGAGTGGGTTTCATGTTTAGTGGACTTTGTATATTAAGACCTGGGTCTATGGGTAGCTGTCTGGGGAAGTGGGGTGAAAGAGATTGGAAAATTGAAGTGAAGGCTAGGGGGAGTCTCCTTGCTCCATACCCCTGCCTGCACATCCCTGAGGACACCATTTGGCCTGTGAGGCACTCACAGTCAGGCAGGTAGGTCACGCTGATGGCCGCTGCAGCCCTGGGCCCTGAGCACCTTGTCTCTCCTGGCCGCCCCACCAGCTGGCCTCCAAGGATGGGGCTGTGCTCTCCGTTGGGGCTGATGTCCAGTTCCGCATCTGGGACCCGGTGCTGTCGGTGATGACCGTGAAGGACCTGAACACAGCCACACGCATGACGGCCCAGAATGTCATGACCAAGGCCTTGCTCCGGAGGCCACTGCGGGAGATCCAGATGGAGAAGCCCAAGATCAGCGAGCAGCTCCTGGTAGGCAGCTCCTCCCGAGGGAGAGCTTGACCATTGGCACCAGGCCTGGCTTCCCTGCCCTGCCTGGGTTACTTTGAGCAAGGGCCAGATGGCTCTGGGTGTCAGCTGACCACGTGACCCTACAGTGTAGCCAGGCTGGACGAGCTGGGGGTCTAGGTGGGGCTGTGCATTAAGGTGCATGCAGACCACAGACAGCATGGGCCAAGTATCTCTGAGAAGGGGAAGTGCCTGGCAGAACCTCTCGGGACCCTGAATCTGAGGTTTCACTCTTTGTTGCTGCTGCTGCTGCTTTGGCAACTGGGACTTCAGGGACCCTGTGTGTTCTGTGCAGGGTGGGTGCAGGGGAGGGGCAGGGCCCCCAGCACAGCTCAGTCCAGCCCAGCGCAGCCACCGCCAGGGAGGTCCGTGAGGACACTGGGCTCCCTTCCCTGACTTCTCCATGTGTATGAAAAAGTGCCCAGAGTTCAAGTGTGGCTTCCTGTTTGCCCCTAGTTGGGGTAGAAATGAGTGCGCACTCGTTGGCATGACCCTCATAGCCGTGCTCAGCTTGTGCGTGTGTGTTTGTTCTCCAAGGGCAATGTGGGTGAAGTCGTCCGCCCACTCTGATTTCCTCAGGGGAGCTGGGGTTGGGGAGAGGGAAGCAGTGTCTGTCCTGTGGGTCCCTTATCCCTTTACTAAGGACATTAGCAAGCAGCTGGGTACAATTCCTAGGGATTTGAGATGTGCAGTCTCAGCCCAGCCCCCCCCCCCGCGCCCCCATTTTGCCACTTGGAGGGCCAGGATTGCTGCTTCACTTTGTGGGAAGGAAACCAAGGTTCGGATGCAATTCCGCTTGCCTCTCAGAGCCAGGGTCAAGGGCAGAGCTGGGCCCGGTCCGGACCGCCCACCTGCAGCTGCAGCCCAGTCTGCCTCCCGCACTGCCTGGGTCACTCCGGGACAGCAGCCTCGTTCACGGAAACGCCGCGGTTCCCCTCCGGGAAGAGGGAAGCGAGCACAGGCCCTGGCAGCGCTGCTTCGCCGTGAGGGAGGCTGTCGGAGGGAGCCTGCCCTGCACCAGGGGGGGAATGGCGTGTAGGCCCCGTGCCCTGACTGCGCTGGCCTCTGGCACCGTGGGGCCGGTGCTCAAGGCTGCAGCTGAATCTCAGGGAAAGCAGCACCGGCCCTCCAGCCGCAGCGCAAGCCCGCGTTTCTCATCCTTACCTGACGTCCGCCGGTCCTTCAGTTCGGGGGTGCAGACCCCTCAGGCACGCCCACAAGTGTACTGGAGCAGCACCTTCTTGCTAGGGCCTGAAGGCCCCTGGCCTCGCCTGCCCTCCCGGCAGCTGGCGGGGCAGCGCGCCCTCCCTGCCTCCCACAATCGTCTCTCCCTCCTCTCACCTTCCAGTCTCCTCCTTCCTGTACGCACAGCTGCCTGCCCTCTGCCTGGCTCCGTCTGGCCGGCGCCCTCTTTCCCCCTTCCCGCTGGAAGCGCCCATCCCCCCTCCTACCCTGAGTCCAGACGGCCCTGGCTCCTGACTCAGCCCTGGCTCATGTCACGGTGACCTCTGTCTTACGAGTCCTCCGAATCCTCCACCTGGTGGCAGCATTTGATCCTGCTTCCTCTCTGTCCCTGTCTGTTGCCTCAGGGTCGGACACCTTGCCCCCAGCTCACACCCTCCATCAGATCTGCTTCCTGCCTGCTCTGCAGTTTGGGACCCTGTTACCTTTGGTCTGCTTACCCCATCCAGTGTCCACACAGCAGCCAAGGGATTTTTTTCCAAGGAGTGGGGCTGCTCTGTGTGGCCCCTTTCTGTGGTTTCTCACTGCCCAGAATAAATGCCTGGGCAGGAAGAGGCCATCTCGGACCCCTCAGCTGTCCCCACTGCCCCAGCACACACTATAGGGTCAACAAACTAGAGCAGGGGCTGCTCAGTTTCCTAAGCATTCCAGGTTCCTCAGCCTGGGCTGTGCATATGCTGTTCCCATTGCCTGGAAGGTCCCTGTCCCCTGGCCGTGTGGCCCCCCTCCTGTCTCAGCTCTTACGCAGTGGGGTGTCCTGGGGTGGCAGCTTCTTCAGGACAGGTAGGGTGTCTCCAGATCCCAAAGCAGATGCTCAGGAAAAGGTTGTTGACTGAATCCCATCCCTTCCCACACTGTCTTCAGCTGGAGATCAATGAGGTGACTGGGGCCTGGGGGCTGGAAGTAGACCGTGTGGAGCTGGCAGTAGAGGCTGTGCTGCAGCCGCCCCAGGACAGCCCAGCTGGACTCAGCCTGGACAGCACCCTGCAGCAGCTGGCCCTGCACCTGCTGGGTGGAGGCATGAACTCAATGGCAAGAGGCACACCACCCCCAGCGCCAGGTGAGCTGGGGGAGGAGGGTAGACATGCTCACCTGTGTGGTGTCCAGCATAGACACTGGCACCTGCCTGTAACCAGGCACCTCTGCAGTGTACACCTCCTCAGCTGTTTAGCCACCCTGACTGCATAGCCAGCCAGAGCTGGGGAGGTGAGATAATTCTGGGTAAGTGGGTGAGTGCAGGTACCTCGTAGCCTCTGTGGGGCAGGCAGCGGTCCAGGAGGGTCGCTGCAAAGAGGTGGGGGGTACTGTAGAGACAGGGTTTGGAGTTTGGGCTGGACACTGAGGACAGCTTCTTAGAAGAGGATGTTGAACAGTGGTCTGAAGGGACAGTGCCCACCACGATCCTGCCCTTGGCAGCCCACTGACCTTTCCACCTCCTTCCCAGTGCTGCCTGCCACGCCAGTGGATACCTTGGAGATGGTGAGCGAGGTTGAACTGCCGGATGTCCACGCCGAGGCCTGGGCTGGGCCCAGCCCGAGGCAGCCATTGGCCGAGGGGCTGCTGATGGCCCTGCAGCCCTTCCTATCTGAGGTCCTGGTCAGCCAGGTTGGCGCCTGCTACCAGTTCAACATTGTCGTGCCTGGGGGTGCCCAGAGCACCTACTTCCTGGACCTCACTACAGGTGCAGCTATGCCCTCCCTGCCCCCACCCTGCTTTCTCTTGCATCCCCCCAACTCCTTGCCAGGGTTTAGACTGCAGCAGTTTGGGGCAAACTCATGGCAGGCAGCGGGTGGCTCAAATGCATCCTTGCCAAAGGCAGCATATCTCCGCCGTTGGGTGCCCAGGCCATGAGCCCGTGTATGTGGCAGCCTTCTCTGTGCTGGTGTATGCTGACCCTGTGTGACCTGCTTCTCCCCGTGGGCCTGAGCTTTCAGCTGCGCTCTGCACACACATCCCATCCCCACTAAAGCTGATTTTCTTTCCTGCAGGGCAAGGCAGGGTAGGTCTCGGGGTGCCTGACCACACCCCTGACGTGGTGGTGGAGATGGCCGAGGCTGACTTGCAGGCCCTGCTGTGCAGGGAGCTTCGGCCCCTGGGCGCCTACATGAGCGGGCGGCTGCAAGTGAAGGGTGACCTGGCCGTGGCCATGAAGCTGGAGGCTGTGCTCCGGACCCTGAAGTAGCAGCTACCAAGGGCCACCTGCCACCCATCCTGAGCCGGCACTGGGCCGGCGGGCTTCTTGAAGGAGGGGGCTCCAGCCTGCAGTGAGGCAGTGGCGGCTCAGCCAGGAGCTCTGGTGGAAGTAGGAGGGGCTGCCCTGCACATCTGTTTTGTGGTAGCCCTTGGGCAGGTTCTGACCCTCTCCATCTCTAGCCAAGTGCCCAGCCAGCTAGGAAGAGTCTGATGCCGCCTGGCCTGGGCCTGCAGGAGGGACTGAAGCATGTGGGTCCAAACGTGTGAGCAGGGACCAGGACCAGAGAGGGTGGGGAGGGCGGCAGCCCCAAGAAGAAGTTGCTGCTGCCTGTAGGTCAGCTCTGCCTACCCCCAGCAGTCCAGCCTGGGAGGATGTGGGACAGTGGGGCTGCCGCTGACCGCTCTGTGCTATGTGCCTGATGCAGGGCCCAGGGCAGCTCCTGGGTCCCTGATGTTTGTGCTTCATCTGAGTTCCATGTCTGTGTCCAATAAACATGACATTCACAATGTGGCCCAGAGTGTGGGGCGCAGGCTGCAGGTGCAGGGTAGGCTTAGCGTCTACACAGTGATGCCCTCGCCACAGCCCAGGCGGACCCCAGACCCTGGAGGTTCTTCCTCCAAGCCCCACAGAGGTATGGGCAAGATGCTCTGCTTTTCTTTTTGGCTTCTGAGACAGGACCTCACTATGTAGCCTAGATTTGCCTTGGCCTCTCACCCTCCTGCCTCAGCCTCCTGAGTTCTGGTATTGTAGACCTGCATAGCCATACCTGGCCCTCTGTTTCTCTTTATACTTGGGTACAGGTTTGTCAGGAAGTAGGGATACAGTGCGCCAGAGCTGGTCCTACAAACATTAACCCGGTGAAGTGTGGATGAGGGTCCCCGGTCGCTGTCAAGAGAGGAGTAGGGGCCGTGGCAGCCGCCCCATCGCTCCGCCCACTGCCCGAGAGGAGCAACGCAAGCACAGAACCCAGGCCCTGGGCCCGGCCCGGCCCACCCTGCCGCGGGGACCACAGAAGGACCCCTGGCTCTCGGGGGGGGGAAGCTCCCCGTTCTGGAAGGCTGGCAGGAGAAAATGGAGTCACGAGGAGCCGGGCCTCCCCGTGAGGCACAGCCCCCGGCCGCCTTGTGGCTCAGGGCTGTCCTCTGGCCCAGGCCCCCTCCAGGTCACCCACTGTCCCCGCCAGCACTGGTCCCTGCCTGTCCTCCTGTGGGTCCTCACCCGCTAGGGCCACCTCCCTGGAGCCCAGTGCAGACCCCTCTGCTGGACCCTGGCGCTTGGGGTTCAGCCTGGGGTCCTCCCTCAGGTCCCAGCCTCTCTGCTTCCTGGGGCCTCTTCCAGGCCTTTCCTCCAGTCCCCACCTACCACATGGCCACCCTGTGGCCCGGCAGTGACGTCCCTGCTTGAGCCTCCCTCACCCCTCAGTCACTATACCTGTCCCTCCACGGCCGCTGTTCCTGCTGGGCTGCAAGCTGGGGTGTGGTCACCGTGTTTGCCTCTCAAGGCCACTACCCTTAGTGGGTGCCCAGGGCATCTCCAGAGCCTGTGCCACCTCCTCCCTGTCAGCTGCCGGGAAGGCCGCTCACTCTTGGGAAACGGAAACTTGTAGATAGTCAGCAGGGCTTTCAGGGGAAAATGAAACTTCTGCCTGTGTGGGTGGAGATCACGGTCTGTGGCTGCTGTTAACATACTGTTCTGTGCAGCGAGGGAGGACAGAATAGCCCTTGCAGGCTGCAGGGGGTGGACAAGCCACCTGCAGATCAGAGGCAGCTGCCTGGGGGAGATAAGACCTGTGGGAAGTATCCTGCTGGGCACAGGCAGAAGGGAAGGTCCTGATGTGGGCATCGGGAGCCTCAAGTGTGATGGGGCTGTGTGTAGGGACTTTGCAGGAAGGGGACAGAAGTAATGGACATATGTGTGCCACATATGTCCCTGTACTGAATGAGACACTTCCTGTATTTTCTCCTCAAAATAATCTAGTAGATGATCTGCTGCTTAATATGTTAATACGCAATGCATTATTTTGAAATAAGTGTACTTTGAGTAGCTAATACATTCACACATAATTCAAAAGTTTAAAAGAATTAAAAAGGCGTACCAGGAAAATTGTCCCTCATCCACCGGACGTGAGCACGTATGACCTAGACCTTCCTCAAAACAGGCTTCCCTGCCATTAGCCTCTCAGCTTTTCTCCAGGAAAGTTTTTGTTGTTATTTTAAAACATACTGTTACATAAGAAGACCCCAGTACAAAGGTCAAAATACGCAGTGTGTTTAAATTTACTACAGTGGAAGAAACGTTGCCATGAATCCCACTCAAATACACTCCCCCCCATTCTTGCCACTTTCTGAAGCAGGTCTGGATGTCCTCTTCTGTGAGTGACGGGCTCATATATATATATTTTTTTTTTGTCTTTTTTTGAGACAGGGTCTCACTATGCAGTTCACGCCGGCCCTGAGCTCACTTTGTAGGCTAGGCTGGGCTCGGACTCTCAACGGTCCTCCTGCCTCAGCCTCCCGAGTGCTGGGATTACAGGCGTGCGCCACCATCCCTGGCTTAATGTTAGTTATTGTGGGCTGATCAGACCTGCAATCTCCCAAATGAGTGGATGGTAAAGGATTAAATGAATGAGACAAGGGGTATGAATTTAGGACTCCAGGAGGTTCAAAACCCTTGAAGAGAACTTGAGATTCTCTGGGACCTGAGACAGAACTCTTTTGGGCAACCCATACTGAATTAGTTACCAAGGAGGGCAGTACTGAAGAAAATGGGGGCACCTGGGCAGAACCCAGGGAGTCTCTTCTAGGACTTCTCCAAGTGAGACATGATGTTAACTTAGGAGAGCTAAATTATCTCTGGGAAGGTCTCCACCCCGAGTGAGATGCCTGAGGCTACAGTCTTTTATCTGGTTGAGTTTGGAGCCCTGTGTCTGTATCTGTAGCCTTGTCCTTTGAGGCATGAGGGCTTCATTCACCATTATAGGCCTCAGTGGGGACCAGTAACTAACAAAGGTTTGCTCACTGTGAGTCCCTTACCTATCTCCAGACAAGGAGCCCAGACCTTGGACAGACTCACAAGTAAACATAGAAAGCCAAATGGTTACTGTGAAATCCTGCTCAGAGCCACTTCATAGTACATGTGAGATATGAAAGAGATACAGTCAATGTTGCTGCTGAGTGCATCCAACAGAAGGCACCACGCAAACATTATGATACATCCTCATCTGTGGCATTCGCCGGGCCTGACGCCGTTGCTTCTGGCTCTTCCCCAAAGTCAAAATGAGCAGGAAAAGGAAACTATTTTTTGAGACAAGGTCTCAGTTCAGGCTGCCTTCAAATTGCTATGTAGCCGGCCTTGAACTCACAGTGATACTCCTGCCTCAGCCTCCCAACTGCTGGGATTACTGGCATGAGACCCCATGCCTGGCTTGAAAGGTAAAATTTGAGGCTCAGGGTTCAACTGCCAGAAATCTTAGATTAGCTGAGGAAAATAGAAGAAAGAAGGACAGAAGAGGAGGCGAGGGGAAGAGGGAGAGGTGGAAGTTGGTGACCAAGGAAAGACAGAAGGGAAACAAGAGGGGAGGGGAAAGGGAGGGCACAGGTAGGAGAGGACAGAAGCAGAACCTGGAGGGGAAGCAGGACAGACTGAGCCAAGGAGGGAGGGTGGCAGGGGCAACCTCGGTCAGACTGCAGCCCACCCTGGCCTTGGGGCTGGGGACAGAGGAGGTAGGCCACAAGGGGCCGCAAGCACCAAAACTGCGACCCTGTAGCAGAGGCAAAGTCAGCCAGTCGCCTAGGTCCTGCAAACCTGGAGCAGCGCAGCCTGAGCTCGCGGCGCCATCTTGTGGCGAGACCACGGCTGTCTCCTTCCAGATGTTCCAGAGGCAGCTTTCCAGGGCCAGGAAGGGTCCCGGGCAGTGAGTGAAGTGTTACTTGCCTCTCTGCATCTTACCAAGCACTAAAATGCCCCGCATTCCCACACTAAATATTACATGGTTTTGGAAAACAGGACGAAGTGAGTCTGATCAGGTTTCCTTGGGAATCACCCTGCCAAGAGTCGTGCATTTGTGGTGTAACGAATCCACCGGTTCTCAGCCCTCTGTGGGCACTTGTTTGCATTTTTTTCTTCTCTTGGGGATTGAACCCAGGTCCTTGGCACTGAGCTACATCCCCAGCCTTGTTTCTTTTTCTTTTTCTTTTTTCTTTTTTTTTCTTTTTGAGACAGGGTCTCGCTATGCAGTTCAGGCTGGACTTGAGCTCCCTTTGTAGCCCAGGCTGGGCTCAAACTCGCAGTGATCCTCCTGCCTTGGCCTCCTGAGTGCTGGGATTACAGATGTGCACCACCACGCCCGGCCCTTCTTTGTATTTTTTTTTTTGAATCAGGAATCGAACTCAAGACCTCACACTTGCCCGGCGGGCACTGTGCTGCTGAGCTATATCCCCAGCCCCATATTTTTGATTTTTGAAACATGATGTCCCTACATCTCCGACTTGCCTGGGCTGGGCTCAAACTTGCAATCCCCCTACCCCAACCTCCCCAGGGCCCCGGGATCACAGGTGTGCACCATGACTTCCAGCGTCACTTGCATCCTTATATGCCCACAGAATGAAAAACCTGATTCACAAACTTTTCAAGTAACAAGATGGTCATAAACATTCTATTTAATAAACTGACAATGAATTACTGCGATAACATACATTAACCATCAAAGACACTTTATAGACATTTGTTGAAGCATTTGCTAATTTAAATTATTCTGTAGTTTTTTCACTTTGGAGTGGAGACTTTCTTGTATTTAAACACTTGCTTAGGTCCTGAAGAACCTCAGGCGCTGTGGGCTGCCCCTCAGGGACTACCCTACCCGAAAGACAAGTGATCCCATTTTAGCACCTCTCCTTCGGGTTACTCAGGAGGCTGACGCAGGAGGATCAAAAGTTCTAAAGAGCAACTCAGAGAAGTTTTAAAAGGGAGGAAAGAGAGGAAGAAAGCTCTCTTCCACGCCCTTCACGGAGCGTTCAGGAGAAAGACCGAGAGACAGGAGAACCCCTTGGTGGTGGCAGACGCATGCAGCCGGTGTCACTGTGGGAAGAGGACTGGTACCAAATGCCACCTGATCCCCAGCCTGGCCCCGAATATCACACCGCCCAGCGCCTGACACACAACCTCAGTCTGTGACCTGTAGCCTCACAGGGTCACATCCCAGAGTTCGCCACCAGGAGGCGAGCGAGCGCCCTGAGAGTCGCAGTCCCAGGCCCTCTAGGCTGAGAATCACTCAGCCTTCTGCTCTCTGTGAGAAGCTCGCTTTATGTTTAAATTGTTTATTATTATCTTCCAGTACTGCGGATTGAACCTAGGGACTCTCTACTACTGAGCTACATACCCAGTGCTTTTTATTGTTTTGAGACAAGGTCTAGCTAATTTGCCCCAGGCAGACTTGGAAACGGTCGATCCTCCTGCTTCAGCCTTCTGAGTACCTGGGATTATTACAGGTGTGTTCCACTGTGTCTGTCTGAAACTCACTGCACATATAAAGACTTAGATAGACTTAAAAAAAAAAGATGGGAGCAAACAAACCTACACAAAGAAGACGAAGAGGAAGGGCAGCAACAACCACGACCACGTAAAAGGCGTAGAAGGTTCAGTTCTTCAAGGTGCTAGAACGGCTTTTAGCGGGTGTGATCTGGAGAACAGAGACTCATCACACAGATAACTCAGACTGTGGAATGGAAGGAAGAGTCCCTGTGATCAACCCTAGCCTTCAGGAGAGGCTGAGGCAGGAGGATCACCTCAGTTTCAAGACCAGCCTGGGCTATGTTGCCTCAAAAAAAAAAAAAAAACAAAAACTAAAACTAAAGGAAGAAATGCAAATCCACTCTTCTATTATACAGGGCAAGCACACAAGGAATCTGTGTTTATGGGCAACTTGAATAACACCATTAACCAGCTTAATCCAGTCAACTTTTTATAGGTGTCCACCCAACCACAGCAGAAAAGAGCCTTCCCAGTGCTCGTGGAGCGTGGCCAACATAGACCATATCCTGAGCCATAAATCAAATCTTAACAAATTAAAAATAATTAGAATTGTGCAAAGGATGTTCTAACATCCTAATGAAATTAAACTATAAGTCAATAACAGAAAGAAAGATATCTGGAGAATCCCCAACTATTTGCAAATTAAACAACATACTTTTAAAATAACCTATGGCTCAAGAGGAGAAAGCAGAATTAGAAATATTTTAAATGCATGGGAATAAAAATATAAAGTATCAAAATTTGGGTATAATTTAAAGCAATATTTAGGAAAAAGAAATTTGATGATTTTGTTTAGGTAAAGAGTTCTTAGATAGGGCTGAGTGTGGTGGCACACACCTGTAATCCCAGCACTTAGGAGGCTAAAGCAGGAGGATCACAGGAGTTCAAGGCCAGCCTGAACTATATAGTAAGACCCTGTATCAAACAAATAAACCAACAAAAATTTAGGTTAGAAAGCACAATCTAGAAAAGAACATAAATACTGACATATGGGCTCCCACCAAAATTAAAAGCTTCTGTTCTTCAAAAGGTAACAATAGGGGGCCAGAAATACAGCTCAGTGGCACCTGTGTAGCAACCTCAATGTCCTGAGTTCAAGTGCTGTTTCAAAAAAATTTTCAAAAGGTAACAAAAAGAAAAGGAAAAGATAAACCATAGATTGGGGAAACCATTTGCAAAATACACAACTGATAAAAGACTTTGCCAGAAGAGATGAAGAACACTTTCCACTCAGTAATAAGACAGACAATGCCAGGCATGGTGGCATACACCTGTAATCTCAGCACTCAGGAGGCTGAGGCAGGAGGATCACTGTGAGTTTGAGACCAGCTTTGGCTACATAGTGAGACCCTGTCCCAAAAGAAAAAAAGCAAAAGAGGCAAAGGGGTTTGAACAGCAACTTAATTGAAGAGGAGAGATGGTGGCTGATAATCACATAACAGAAGGTCTACTTTATTAGTCCTTGGGGAAATGAAAATTAAAACCCCCATGAGATAGCAGCCAATACCCACCAGGATGGCCTACGAGAGTGAAGATGTTGTGTAATCAAGCCTGAGGAACAACAGTCATTTTAGAAAACACTGACGATTTTTCATACTGTTAAATTTATGTTCATCATCTGACACAGTGACATTATGCCTAGCTGTACACTCAAGAAAAATGGAAACCTGTCTGGCCACTGCACAAAGAGTGAATATTTATACCAGTTTTTTTTCCATAGTCACCCCAAACTGGAAACAATCCAAATATTCGTCTACTGGTAAACAGAAAAACAAATTGTGGCATGTCTATGAAATGGAATCTTACTTAGCAATAAAAAAGGAACAAGTACAGCAAACGACTATATAACAATGCAAATGCATCTCAAAAGCATTATGTCAAACAGGAGGAATCCATCTGTTTTTGGAGCTCTGTTGGCCAGCCTAGTGACTATAACGAATAAAAATGTACATTTCCAAATTGTTAAGAGGGTAAATTTCAAATGTTCTGACCACAAAACTCATAAATATTTGAAGTTAATTAAGTCAGTTTTATTATTCTGCATCATATTTATAAATAATAACATAATTTTGTACTTCATAAATACATATGGCTATAATTTTTCAATTTATAATTTAAAAAATATTTTTGTGGTATTGGGGATTGCACCCAGGGGCAATTTACCGCTGAGCTACACCCCAAGTCCTTTTCACTTTTTATTTAAATTGTTGAGGATGACCTCAAACTTGCGATTCTCCTCCCTCAGCCTCCAGAGTCACTGGGATTACAGGCCTGCCAAAAAATAAAAATTTAAGGGGCTAGGGATATAACTCAGCGGCACAACTGCCTGCCTGGCAAGTGCAAGGTCCTGAGTTTGATTCCTGGTATCCCCCCTGCAAAAAAGTTAAATGAATAAAGCCGTTCTGTTAAGTGAAAGAAGCCAGACCCAGAAGGCTACATCCCATATCGTTGTATTTTATGAGATGCTGGAGGAGGCAGGAGCAAATAGAAAACAGCTGAGTGGTTGCCAGGAGCAGGGTAGGAAACCTAGGGTGAGGCCCAAGGGACCTTGTAAGCATGGGAGGAGTTTCTGGGGTCTGTATAGATTTGTGTATATATTTGTCAAAACTCATCAACCTGTAGTTTAAAAAGGGTAAATTCTACTGTATGTAAAATGTCCTAAATAGGCCAGGAGTGGTGGTGCACACCTATAATCTCAGCACTTGGGAGGCTGAGGCGGGAGGATCATTGAGAGTTTGAGGCCAGCCTGGACTACAAGTGAGCTCAAGGCCAGCCTGAACTGCATAGAGAAATCCTGTCTCAAAAAGACAAAAAAAAATTTTTCCCCTAAATCTACCTGAGTTATACTGAAGAAGTGAAAAAGGCAAGGATTGTGAATCAAAAATGAGAGAGCCTTTGATGTCACTTGAAGGAATCCTGGGACACAGTCCTGCTCCCCCATGGGCTTGGGTACAGTGACAGTGTGTTCTCCTGGGGGAAGCTACCAGCTGTGGGAGGCAACACCTCCTTCCCTAGCTGGCCTGAGCATGCGGCCAGGCAGGTGAAGTCCCTTGCTTGTCAGGGTACTGCAGGGTCCCCAGATTTTGAGAGGAGGTTTTACTAAGTTGCCCAGGCTGGCCCCTTCTGCCTCAGCCTCCTGTGCAGGTGGGACTGCAGGTACATGCCATGGCACCCAACTAAATGGACTTGGTTTTCTTCCTCAGATGTTATTCATCCCTGCAGGAGGGATGAACAGAGAAAATAAAGTATTCAAACAAAAAAGACAACCAGAATAATTTAAGAATGTCTTTAAAAGGAAATGTCAGATGGCCGAGCTAGCAGGATGTTCCAGCAAACCACGACAGTTGGCAGCTGCGATCCGTGTCATGACCTTTCTGTACAGTACTTTTGCAAACTCTGCACATGGCTTCATCTCTCTCTGCCTCCAGAGGGGGCACCTGGGACCACAAAGAGTGTACCTCAATATGGCTCCCAGCTCTGCCCTGGCAGGTCCCGGTGACCACACTGAATGCCTGCTGCACCGGGCACATGTCCGTACTTTCAGGCCTTGAGAAACCAAGGCCTTCAAACTTCGCTACGTCCCCAGCCCTTTTTTGTTGAGACAGGGTCTTGCTAAGTATCTAAATTACCCAGGCTCGGCTTGAACTTGTGACCTTCCTGCTTCAGCCTCCCAGAGTGCTGGGATTACAAGAACGTACTTCCACATTTGATTTGAAAAGCTTTTTGAAGCAAAGCTGCCCGACATAGCTAGGGTGCCAGAGTCCTGGATTCACGCCTGCCCACTCTGCTTTCCAAGAGCAGAGTTTGTTAAAGCTCCCTTGGGTACATGTTGTGAGTTCCCTCAGGACCTGGGCTCTGGCTGCTGCCCCAACCCTCATGCTCAGGCTCCTGGGAGCTTCCTGGGATGTGGGCAGTGCCTTCTGGGCCCCTGGCCAGCTGGTGCCAATCCCAGCCAGGCTTGCCCATGGGTACCGCCCGCCTGACTCAGTCTGGGTTGTGGGGAGGTGAGCGGCCACTTTCTAACCCATGTGGTGGTTGTGTGTGCCCAATGCTGCCCTGGAGGGGGCAGCCAGGCTGGCCCCCTGCAGGAACCAGGACTCAGGAGTGGTGGGTGGGCATATGTGGGACCTTGGTCTCGCTTGCCTGGACCATGACATGGAGGTGGTACCAGGCAGAGGCTGGGAGCTTGGCCCTACCAAGACCTGGGCCAGGTGTTGCCAACGTCTGTGGAGGCATGGAGGGAGCCCCAGCCAATGCCAGATGGCCCATGGGGCAGGCGCCTGAGCCAGCCATGCCTGGGGCCTGGTGTGGGCGCCAGGGGAACAGGCGGAAACCCCCAACATGAGGGAGATGCAGGGGGAGGAGTTGGGCCCTGGGCCCTCTCTGCAAGGCTCCACTTTGGAGGCCTTGTTTGCGTGGCATTACAGGCATGCTTGCCAGCCCCTTGTCCCTGGCCGCAAAGCTAGGAAAGGATCTCAGTCCTTCATCAGCATCAGACGGGACACAGGGCCAGCCCCCCCCCACCTTTGCTACCAGTGCCTCCCTGACCCAGCCTAGCCATGCTTCTCCCCACAGGCAGCTTTCCATGGCTGCAGAGAAACAGGACAGGGGCTTTTAGCCTGGGGCCCAGGGCCAGGCAGCTGCTGGCCTGAGTGAGGACACAGTCCGGAGCTCTAGGCATCAGAGTGTGGGGTTGTTGTCAGGGTGGTGACTGTCCTAGGTTCTTGGTCTCCTAAACAAAGAATCAGGCAGGACACACGAAGTAGAAGTGGGAGAATGGGCTGCTGTGCCAGGATCCACTCCTCAGAGTCGGGGCGGCCAGGGAACGAGCTCGCTCGCAGCCCCTGCGGAACTTGATGTCAGGGGCTCCATGTGCGTTTGCCGGGACGGAGCAGCTCTGACAAAGAAGCCCAGTCAGGCTGTTCCCAGCACAAGAGCAGACTGCACGGATCCGTGAGGAGGCCAGGGTCAGGCTGGTTGTCACCTCAGTTCCGGTTGGGAGATGGCTCTGGAACTCCTTCTCCCTGGAGGAGACAGGTCAGTCTCCATGTGATACCCAGAATGTGAGGTGGTCAGAGGCGGAGGGTAGTGGCTGGGTGCTTCTGGGCATTCTGGGCTGGTCAAATGTCCCTGTGACACAGGTGGTGTCAACTTGAGGCTCATCAACCTTGCTCTGCCCACTCTGAATGGTTAAGCTGCCAGCATGCAGAGCTTGGCAGGGGTCTCACCCAGAGTTTTCAGGTCATCGAGGAGACCAAGTCAATGTCCTGCTTTTGGTCACCCACTGGGCACAGGTGGCCCAAGCAAAGAGCCACTGTGCATTAACAAAGACAGTTTTTAAGTCCCTCACTGCCTCAGAAGAAAGCACAAGTCATGCTTTTCATGAGTAACAGGTTAAGGACCCAGGGGTTTATCTGTCCTCTGTCCCTGTGCTGTCAACTGGAAGGCAGAGTTAGGGTCACAGCCGGGTCCCCGCTGTTGGCATTGCCCCTGCTCCACCTGCCCTTCCCGATCTCCAGCTAGGTCCGTGCTGTTATCACTGAAGGATCTGCGGTCCAGAGCAGACCAAGGAACAGAGGGTCCCTGGCCCCCGAATGTCCCAATGGGCAGTGTGGGTGAGGATGGGAGGGACGCTGGGCAGGTGAGCTCAGGGTCCTTTGCAGCTGGGCTGACCCTGCTGACCTGTGCCTAGGTATGCTGCCCATGGCCTCTGTCCACCAGCCCTGGGGACCTCCTCCCTCTCTAATGATCAGCCATGGTGGTGGTGGGGTGGGAAGGACCCAGATGAGGCTATACAGCGCATCCCATCTAAAGGGGAAGAGGAGAAAGCTAAGGAGGCTTTGAGCAATTGGGTCTAAGCTGGCCCTTGAGGGGAGCACAGGTGAGGGAGCCAGTGTCCTGGGTCCTGGCCCTGGCCTGGCTGGAGGCGGGGTGATCCACCTTTCACCAGAACACTAGGGAGGGGCCAAGCAGAGCAGGCTGCTCCTCCCCGCAGCAACACGGCCAGAAGAACCTCAAGGGGCCAAGGTGGAGGTCAGGAGAGCCCCATCCCCTTTCCCAGCTCTGTGTATCCTGACTGCCACCACCCAACAAGCCCAGCCCCCTCCATAGCACCCCATCCCCGCTCCCAGCCTCAGACCCTGCCAGCTTGCACAGAAGCGAAGACTACCCAGCTCTCCCATTCTGGACCTTGGTTTTCTAACCTAGGATTTAGGGACCCAGTGCTGCCTCTCAGGGCCCTTCTGATGGTCTGGAATCGGGTGACTGTGTCTCCTCTTCCCCCTGCTCTTTTCTGGACGCCCCTAGAAAGGCAAGGTCGTGGAGCACCCACAGGCTGGGCGGTGGTTGCAGAGCAGTGGCCCAGGGACTGCAGGTCACAGCTGAGCTGCTTGGTCTCCGGCCCTGCCCGTCAGAGAGAGGAGGATTGTGACACCAGGAAGAGCCGAATCTGAGCAGCCATGCACACCCCACCCAGCTGTCTGGGTAGGGGCATCTCGGGGCTCCCAGAGTCCTCTCTCTACTGTCAGGGAGAACGAGGCAAGGTTAGCACTGGGAGAGATGGGAGGAGGGCTGGGAAGGACAGCACCCCCATCCTGCTGCCAGGAAACAGCCTCAGGAGTGCCACACGCACAAAGCGCACAGCCGGGGCACTGGCCTGGGCCGGAGCCCTGGTCCTAGGGCTGAGCCTCAGCCTCCCTCTCATGGTATGACTCCCGTGGGAAGGAAGGGAGCCGGGGGGGTGGGGCGAGGGTGCCAGGAACTCTTGAGGCCGCTGGAGGAGAAGGAAGAGGGGCCATAGCCTCCTCCCTCTTCTTCCTTGCCTGGCGCAGGGTCCCGGACCTCTGGGAGGTCACAGAGGAGCGTGAGGGAGCTGGGGACCCCAAAGATCTCCCTGTCTCACTCCCCTCACCCCTGGCCCATGACACTGTGCCATCTGTCCCCTCAGCAGAGGATATACTTCTCTCTCGCTTCCTGGGGAGACACACTGTCCACCCCGTCCCTCTGTGGCTGTGTGAGCCCTGAGAGCAGGAACTGGCTGCTGTGCGCCCAGCTCTGCACGTGGCATTTAGGAGCTGGAGGGGGCGGTATAGGGTAAGTGGCTGTGTGTGAGCAGCCAGGTGTGGCTGGTGGGAGCAGGGGGCTGCAGGCCGGAAAGGGAGGAGGAGGTGGGAGTGGGAGCATGCAGCTAGGGCGAGGTCCTCGCCCAGGAAGTCGGCTTGGCCCCCAGCTAAAGCCCACAAGGGCCTCGATGCCTTTGAAACTGCTGTATATACCTGTCAGGCTGGCCGCTGCCCTTCCCGCATCTCTCTGGGGAAAGCTGAAGCCCAAGAACATCCCCAGAGCCCAGCCCAGCTATGGAAGCCCTGTCCAAAGGTCACATGCAGAGCCGCAGAGTAGAAAAACTTGGTTTTACTCAGCCCAGAGCTAGGCAATCTTGCTCTGTGGGATGGCCAAAATATAAAAAATAAAAACCAACAACCACCAAAATGATGTTGGAGAGAAAAGTTAGGTACAGGATGGGGCCTGGTGTCTGGAATCCCTGTCGTTTCGGCCCACATTCGCTCCCTGAGGCCGGCAGGGAGGACCCCCCCTGGTGTCCTGGTGCCCCAGCTTCTGGGTTGCGGGCTATGCCTCCTGGGCAGGAAGCTGGCTGGGGAGCAGGGCCTCCTGGGAAGGAGAGAGATTGGCTGTCTGTCCCTCCCAGAGATCAGGACCTAAAGAAAGAAAAAGCAGATCAGTGGTGGCTAGAATTGGGGTCCTCATGGCCTCTCCAGTCAGAAATATTTAGGGACGGCAGACACAGGCCTCCATGTCCCTCAGGAATTTGGGCTGAGCCCTCGGCCAGCTCCAAAAGGAGGGACTCCATGGACCCCCACCTGCCTAGGCACGATCTCAGCCTGCCTCCACCCCTATGCCCCAAACCCTGGATTTGTTTTCTAGACCGTTAGCAGAGCTGCTACTGTCTGGAAATACTTTCCGGCTTGTTTTTTCTAACTCAGTTTTTTTTTTTCTTTCTTAAGCCTCATTTTTCCTCTTCAGGAACATGATAGAAACCCACAGGCGTCAGTCCCGTGGCCTTTCTGGGAACGCTCCGTCCAGCTTCCTGTGCGTGCTGGCCCGGCCGCCGGCCTGCGGTCAGGGTCACGGGGCTGCTCTAATAAGACAGGCCTCTCCGAGCCCTTATGTAAAGAGCTCTCGGAAGGAAGGGCTTGGCCTCCTCCGTAGCCCGAAGGCCCATGGGAGTGGGGGGTAGGTGGCTGCCTCTCTAACTGCCCTCCCTGAGGGCCTCACAGTGCCCAGGGCGCCCCTGGGACAGAGCACTGTCCCCATGCCCCTTGGCAGCAGCACATGGGGCTAGAGAGAAGAAGACAACCCGCCTCCTTCACCCCAGCAGCCTGCGGTGTCCTGTGTGCCCCTTTTTCCCTCCCTCAGCCCCTCCCTCCTCCCTCCCCCTTCTGTCCCTCCTCCCTCCCTCCTCCCCCCTAGACTTGTTTCCCAGGAATCCTGCAGGGAATGCTGAATGGTTGACTGAGAGAGGCCTTGGCAAGCAGAAGGCGCTGAAGCCCAGGCTGCCACCTTCCAGGGATGCGCAGGTGTCAGTCATTTCCAATGTCCCCCTTCGTGTCCCTATAACTGTGACCTGATTCTGCCCGTGAGGGCCCTGGTCTCTGCTGAACTGGCTACTGCTATCCCCATGCAGTGAGGGAAGGGCGCGCACGCGCGCGCGCGCGCGCGCGTGTGTGTGTGTGTGTGTGTGTGTGTGTGTGTGTGTGTGTGTTGGGAGGGTTGTGAACAGTTCAGCAGTACAGGCTAAGAGTGAAAGAGCTGTCTCTAAGTAGTCCCTGGCGCTGGGCGTGGTGGCGCATGCCAGTAATCCCAGCACTCAGGAGGCTGAGGCGGAGGATTACTGCCAGTTCGAGGCCATCCTGGGCTACAAAGTGAGTTCAGAGCCAGCCAGAACTGCATAGTGAAACCCTGTCTCAAAAAAAAAAAGGACCAGGGATATAACTTAGTGGAGCACCACCTGCCTGGCAAGTGCAAGGTCCCGAGTTCAGTTCCCGGTATCACCCCTACCCAAAGTAAGTAAGCCCTGGTCCTGGTCCACACTGAGCCCCAGTCCCAGGTCCCTGTCCTGAGCCCTGCCATGCGCACGGCGCTCGGTGTGGACCAGGCTCTTGCTGCCGCTGAGCCCAGGTCCAGCTGTGTCTGGCCACTAGGGTGACCCAAAGTGCAGTGCTCCAGAGTGTCAGGGGGCGGGGGCAGGAAGAGCAGGGCGCGCACGTACTGGACAATTTTGCAGTTTGTGGTGGAAACGTAGCGGCCTGTGTAGTGGATATTGCATCTCACCACGTTGTTGGTGAAGTCAGACTCCAAGACGATGTACTTGGGGTTCACGTGCACCTGGGGCAGGACAGAGGGTGACAGTCAAGGAGGCTGCACCTCCCCTGGTCACCAGGGAAGAGGTGGAGGGACGGACAGACAGACAGACCAGCATGGAAGTAACAGGGAGGTGGAGAGAGACCAAGAGAGACAAATACGCAGAGAGGGGCAGGGGGCAGAAAGGCAGTGGTAGGAAACGTCACTGGGTCCCCTTCATTGCAAAACAGAAGTTTCTGCAGACCCAGAGCCCATGCCCAGTGACCCTGAAGCAGGAACATCAAAAGTCTGAGTCCAGCTTGAGCAATTTAGCAAGATCTTGTCTCAAAAGAAGAAGAAGAAGAAGAAAAAGAGGCTGGGTTGTAATTCAGTGCAAAGATCTGGGTTCAATCTCCAGTACCGAAACAATAAAAGAGGCAGTGATGTTCCTTTTAAATTGTAATATGCTCCTTATGAGCAGGAGCTGCACATTCTTATGTGATCTGCACTCCTGGGGCCTAGAACTTAGAGCAGCCTTCATTTCTCGTGTTTGATGAGTGGCTGAATGATGGACAGAAGAGAATACACCTGACATCCTTGGCCCAAGGAGGTGAGGTGCATAGAGCCAGAGAGAGACAGAGAGGCTCAGGACAGGGCCACAGAGAATTGCTTTGGCTCCTGAAAGCAGCCTTCCCACCAGCCCATCTTCTCACAGGGTCAGTCGCCTGCCCTTGCTCCCTGTTCTGAGCTGCACAGGTCCAGGTGATCTGTGGAGGGATCTCCACCCTCACTTTGTCCCCACACAGAGTAGGGCATGACAGTGTGGCCCCGCATATTGACAAGCGTTTCTACCTGACCTTCATAAAGTACAGGGGCAACAGAGTAGGGTCACATTGTGCCACTGGGCAACAGGGGACCCTGTTGTGGGAGATTCTGGGCACAGGGGCCCTGGGCTTTGCAGGGGTCCCCATGGGGGGACGGAGGCCTCTCTGCTTTCTTCCCCAGGGTGGCAGAGAGCCTGCCCCGGCCACAGGGAAGATGGCATCACCACAACTCAGGGGAAGGACCTTCGGGATCTCCTCTCAGATTTGTGCCGTGAGATGGGCAGCTGGGGCGGGAAGGGTGGGAACACCCACCTCCCCGAGATTGGGGATACCGGGGCGCACCGCGGGCCCCACCTTAAGGATGTAGTTCCCGGGCTGCACGTCGGTTATGTCAATCCACTGGCAGTCGATGTCCGCATTGTAGGTGTCGTAGCAGCCAGGACTCAGGCCCTGGGACAAGGGACAGGAGGGACGCTGGGGTGCTGCTGGAGGTCACCCACCCCAGACCCTGCAGCAGGCTTGGGGTGCTTTCCTCTACACTTCTCCCCAGAGTCTGGCCAGCACGGTACTGCCCCTTCCCAAGGTCAGTGGACAGATGGACAGGAAAGGAGACGGACGTAACAGGTGAAGGGAGAGACAGCAGGCGGAAGAGGGGTGGACGGACAAACAGGCACAGAAGAGGGACAGTCAGGCTACGTGGGTGGACTGGTCCAAGAGGGACAGGGTGACAACCATGTGGTGGACTTCACGGTATCCAGACGGGCAGTGACCTTTTCTCTCTGCGAGACCACACCCCTGAGAAAGGGGCAGGGAGGGGACTAGGCAGGGGATGCAGTCCCTGCAGGGCCCTTGGCGGCCTCAGGACATGAGAAGACCCTCCCCGTACCCTGTAGCCTACACCGCTCTCAGCCCCAACCTGTGTGTGTGAGGTGCACGCATAGCGCTTGAGGTTCCCGAAGTCACAGGTGCTGTCCTCCAGGCAGAAGCTGGCCTTGTGGCCCTCGGCCACTTTCTTGCCCGTAGCTGCATCCAGGAGGTCATAGTGGCTGAACTCATCCATGCTGTGGTAATGTCTGGGGAGGAGACAGGGTGGCCTGGTATCCTCTGGGCCCCCATCCTGTCGTCCTGTAGATGGGCCCAGACGACCTGCCGGGATGTGGTCCCTGACCAGGCTGGTCTCCAGGTCTCTCAGGATGGCACCTCTAGGGTCCTGTACCTAGTGAAGTCACTCTGGGGAGACCTCAGGATAACTCACTTCCTTTATGGGGTTCCAGCTGTCCTGAATTCTAGACATCTCCACCCCTCAATGGGGCCTGTTACTCCATGACCCCTCCGTGACACATCCTTGCAGCCAGCGCTCCCTGGGGCCTGGTCAGCAACTGCCTCTCCCAGGGTGCAGACAGAAGAGGGGCACAGGAAGGGCCAGGCTGGTGGGGACTCACTGGTGGCAGCTGTGCCACTCCCATGTGTGCCGAGGCCGGTTGGGGAGGAAGTCCGCCGAGCCCTGGTTCTTCACACGCTGGGGGAAGCGCAGCAGCACCCGCAGGTCATAGTCAGTGGCCTCGGGGGCGTAGGCTGTGCTGTGGGGACACATGAGAGACTGGAATGGGACTGGGGTACAGGGACACTGCTCTTGATTATGCCCCCCCAGCTCCCTCCTGCCCTAAAGACCCTGGCATTGGCCCAAAGTCTATTTTCCCAGATGTTCCTCTTTCCAGTACCTCTGAGGGCCCATAGAGTTGGTTTGACCCAGAAATGCAAAACTCATTGAGCCTCCAAGGCCTAACTCGCCCCTACCTGCTTCCAAGAGGTCTTCCCTGATTGCCCTGCTTGGAGGAGTCCTGCCTACCTGCCTGAGAGCTTGCCCAGCACCACCTGCAGCCCACTCAGATGCCACATATTCCCTGTGCTGGCTCAAGTGTAACCAGGCCACCTTCCTTTGATGGTGCAGATTCAGGGCCAGCAACCTGCCCTGTCTCTTCAGGGAGGACAGGTCTGCTGCAGACTGCCTGGTTACAGCTCTCTTGCTGCCCCGAAGCCCAACTGAGGCAGGCCTTGTGGGGGAGAGACCAAAGAGAGGCAGCAGGGAGATGACATGCGTGCACATGAACATGCATGCGCATGTGCACGCAGAGGCAGAGGGGACAGGATGGGCGGCTGCGGCTCCTCCTTCCTCTGACTGCTGACAGCTGTCCTGGCGGCCCCCGGGGCTCTTCCCTGGCTCCCACTGAGGTCTGGGTTGTGAGGCCAGAGGCAAACAGTGGCCAGCTGTGGGATCAGCTCTCTGAAAGTCTGTCTGGAGTGGGCGGCTGGGACTCCAGTCTGCCAGGACCTAAGGTCCAAAGCCTTGTCTAGGGGAGGTGGCTTGGAATCTGTCTGCGTCTGGGTTGAAACAAAACATCCTCCTTCCCTCTGTTCAGCTAAACCCTGCCCTGCTGTTCAGCTCAGCACACTGTGGGAAACGAGCTGGGTCTAGGTCTGAGGCCCAGCTTGGCCACAAGTCATGGTAAGACTTGGAACACCTTCCTCCTCCGCCCTGGGTTCTGCCCAGCCTACGGCCCATGCTGGGGGCGGCTTGGAGCCTGGGTCTGTGCTGGGATAGCAGGCTCTGTCCTTTCTCTGTGGTGTGAGTAAGGGCTCCTCGCTCCGCTAGAGCACGAGATCCTCCTCTTCCCTCTGCCGGGAGCTCAGGCCTGGGAACCTGGATGCCCATGAAACAGTGACAGTCTGGCTTTAACTAAAGCCCTTCAGAGTCAGACAGGCTACCGCTGAGGCCGTGTGTGCCTCAGTGTTGGAGAAAGGACAGCCAGAAGAATGTACTATTTTCCCAAGGTTGGCAACAAACAGGA
The DNA here is from genome assembly GCA_004027595.1 of Dinomys branickii. Taxonomy (NCBI): domain Eukaryota; kingdom Metazoa; phylum Chordata; class Mammalia; order Rodentia; family Dinomyidae; genus Dinomys; species Dinomys branickii. Next base: position 91,845 of record PVLD010005557.1, read on the forward strand.
TGTAAGACCCAAAGGGGCAGGCCAGTCAGCGGCATTAACATGGGGTCCTGGGCCAGGACTGGTTTGCACAATGCTTTGGCCAATCTGTGATGCGCTTAAGGAATTTGCACCTGAATATAAATCCATCATACCATGAATCATTGATTCAGTCATCTGACCGACCCAACAAACTTCCTTCCTTCCACTTTCCTTTCCTCTTTCCCTCCTTCCCTCCCTTCTTCCCTTCCTTCCTTCCATCCATCCCAGACTTCCTTGATGAAGGAAGCAGTGAGCTGAATCACATTTTGGTACCAGCTCTTTATCTTGTCACAGGTAACACTTCGTGGTCATCTACTCTGAGTGGCTTTGGACTCTAAGTTCTAGAAATGACAAATGCTGAGAGTCTGAATGGTTCTCTAGGTAGTAGAAAGTAAAAATCTATAAAGAGAGCCAATAAAAAAATAGTCATGAAGAAACACAGGCACTCCACAAAGGCAGCAGACTGGCGCCATCTTTACCCAGTCCTGTTGGCACGGGACGATGTCCCCAGAGCACACATACAATTCTGGGGCAAGCTCTGCAGGACTTGGAGCCCCTGTGCAGAAGATGACTGTGCTTGCTGCCCGGGCTCCTGTGAACTGGCCTCCTTGCCCTTTCTTCAGCATAACCTATAACTAATGCCTCTGCCACCCAGGTCCACTGCCCTTGTTGTGACCAGGCAGGGACAGCTTAGACCAGCAAAAGTCACAAGTGTCTTCCTGCAGGCCTGTCCACTCTCCAGGACCTCCCAGGGTCCTGGGCATAGAAACTTTAGGTGTCCTCATTGGGCAGCTCAGATCTGAAATGTCTTAGTTCTTTCAGCGTGCCTCAGTTTCCTGATAGGGAACATATTCCTTCTGGGCTGGTGTGAAGATTAAGGGCGGAGCAAAAGTCAAGTTCTTGCACAGCACACGTGGTGGCTGCCGTTCCATCCCTTCTCCTCCTGGCTTCTCGGGGCAAGTGGGGCTCCCACATGAAACAGGCAGAGCCCCAGGAAGCTTGGCCACTTGGCCAGGGTCCTGCTGTTTGCTGTCACTGCGCTCTGGGCTCCACCTCGAGCTCCTTACCTGGCGAGGCACTTCTCCTCTGCAGCACAGCGTAGTGAGTACAGGTGGGCTCTCTGCACATATGTGGACGCCTGCACATAGTTGGGGTCCGGGACCAAGTCGGGGAGACCTGGAGGGGGTAGTGGGAAAAGCAGGGAAAGCAAAGGAGGCTCAGGCTGTCCCTGCTAATAATACCCAGGGACTCTCACTGATGCCCCTTGGCTGTTCTGCCTGGGGGCGGTCCCATGCTCAGGAGTGAGGTCAGGGGAGGCAGGCAGCAGAAAGTCCTTGGGGTGGGGGTCACTGAGACAGGGTGGAGTTTGGAGAGCTGGAGAGGGTAAGGTGTTATTGGCTGGGAGATGGCACGGCACGAATGAAGGCCGGGAGCCAAAATAGCCAGGAAGCAATCTCTTGAGGGGCACTTGCTCCAGGCACTCACACCCCAGCCTCAGTGACCAGCCTTCTTCATGAACCACCAGGACAGCCCCGGGCTTCTGGCCCAGAGTGGAGGAAGGCACAGGGGTAGTGCGAGATGGATGCCAGTGGGCAGGAGGTGGCTGGGAGGAGAGTACTTTCCCAGAGGAGATTGCCCACTGGGCACCAGCCTGAGCTGCCCAGGATGCTTCTTCCCGGCACAGCTCCTCCCCCCCATCTCTCCATCACCTCACCACTTCCGGCCATCACTCCTGGATCTGCACACCCCCTTGTGTCTGCAGCCTCAGACGTCCAACCTGAGGGACGACCTGCTCCTTGCCCTGCAGAGCCCAGGGGAGGAGGGAGACTATTCCAGCCCTGTGACCTCTTGACCCCCAGTCCAAGCCACAGCCAGGGGGCCATGCTTCGTGCCTCAGCCCCCTCCACGCCCTGGTCATGCTGCAGGAGGCCCCATAGTATTATTAGGAATAAGCAGAAACTAAACTCAGGTGCCAGACCCATCCCACAACAGAATGGAGAAAGAACAACCCTGAAGTAGGAAGTGAGAGGCCCAGATGGGTGGGAGGCAGGTTAGGCACCCCAGAACCCTGCACTGCATCCCAGATCGGCCACCAGCTGGAAGGGGATCAGGCTTGGGACCTTAGCCTCCCCTCTTCTCCCAGGACTCAGGGCTTCTAGGCTCCAACCTCAAGGCAGAAGACTGGGGGTCTGGCATCTGAGACTTTGCCAGGGTGTCTGCCACACACACGCACACCCTGGGCTCCCTCCCTGGGGCCGGGCCTCCCAGGAGAGCCTGGTCCAGGCAGCCAGGGTGACCTCACCTACTTGGAATGGAGAGGGAGCTCGGAGTGCAGGGTGAGTGAGGATGAGGTGGCTTCTGGCTAGTGGGGGACATCTCGGCCAGCCTCAGTTCTATTACTCGAGCCCCCTGGAATGTTTGCAGTCATCTCCCCAGGGTCCTTTGGGCCTCAAGCCAGCTGGGAGCTGGTCCTTACCCTCTGGTTCCTGGAAGCCTCAGAGCAGGGAGAGGAGCGGTCAGTCCCCTTCCCACCATCCAGGGGCCCTGCACCACACAGGCAGGGCCGGGGCAGCTGCGCCAAGGCCTCACAGGACCCAACCTTCAGCCCCAGACAGTCTGCCGCCCCCACCCCAGGCCCGGTTTCAATAAAGTCTGCACAGATGGCCCAGGGAGCTTTGCTGCCTGACCCCTCCTCTGTAGGCCGTGTCATGAGCTGGCTGTGCAATGCAGGAAGCTGGAAGAGCCAGAGCGAGAAGCTGTGGCATTCGCGGCCAGGGACTCTATTTCTGAGTTGATGGAGCCCTAACCACAGCCCTACACTGATCTATTGTGGGTCACAGAATGAAATCCGACACCTCTCAGCAACTCTGAATCTTAAGTGTTACTGTCCCTTGTCCTGGCCTGCAGGTGAAGCACTGAACACATGACTAAGTGTGCTCTACACCTCGAGACACCAGGGCACACCATATCTTCAGAAGTGCGCAGGAAACAGGTTCAGAGAGGGCAGTGAACTTGGCCACAGTTACACAGTGAGCGGAGCAGCTGAAGGAGGAAATCCCAGTGCCTGACTCCCCGCAAGGACTCCTCCTGTCCTTCTTCTAAGTATGTGATTTTTTTTGAGGTATAACCTACATGCAACCAAATGCACAAATTCCAGGCACGTAGCTTGGTAATTTCTGACAGCTGGATTCAGCTGTGTGATGACCACCTCAAAGAAACCAGGGACTGTTTCTGCCATCTGTCAGGCTTCCTTCCTCCTTGGGGGGACTTCCCCTCCACCCCTCAAGGACTCCTGATCTGCTCATGGATCACTGTGAATTAGTCTCCTTTAGTCCTTAAGTGGAGTCACAGCATTTTCTTTGTTCCACACTCTGACCACCACCAGGGGCTCCTGGAGACTCTCCTAACACACACAGTCCTGTCTCCCCCATGTGCCCCACAATCCACACCGGTCCCCCTCGGGCTCCCCTGCAGAGGTCCCAGGGAACAGTGGCCCCCTCCCTGGGTTGGTATGTTTTTCCAGGGAGGAACAAGGCCTCCTTCTCCCTGACCTCCCGGGGGACATTCCGTCAGCAGCCAGACCCAAAAGTTCGGCCCTTCTGCAGGGCTGGAGTGTGGGGGGCAGTGTTGGAAGGGGGACAAAGGGAGGCTGCAGTGAGACTGGGTGCAGGGCAGGGGTCCCGCCTGCTGTCCTGGCTTGTGCGGCACAGCCACGCCCTCAGGCAGGGTGGCCAAGATGAAGTCTATTTGCAAGCAGGCAGTAACTGGACAGACAGATCGGCTTTCATCCCGGAAGTGTGCACTGGGAAGAAAGCTCCTGAACAGCGTTGGGGGAACCAGGAGTGATGGGTGTGACTCGAGGGAGGGCCTTGGTCACCTTATTCCACAGATACATGGCCTGAGACCGGAGACAAACTGTGGGTTCTGGTGAGAGCTTTTCCCTGAGACTCCTGTTTGTATAAATGCAGAGAACTGAAAATTAATCTCATTCTTAGTTCCGGGAAACAGTCTGTGCAAGGCACCTCTTTCGTCTTGCTTTTAGCCTTCCTTCTCCCTTGGCCCTCACTCATGTCTCCAAACACCTGCGTGTCCCTCCCAGTCTGCAGTGAGTTTGAGATAGGTGTGTGTTTTGTAAGTCTACAAAGGATGGTTTAGGCACTTTGTGCTGTTTCTTGATTTTTCAGTCAATGTAAACTTCTGACACCTTCCAAGGAAATTCGCAGCAGTCACTGCTACCCAGGAGTCCACAGGGTGCCTCCTGCATGTCCCCTCCAGCTGGTCTCCTTGGAGAGATCCCTTGACCCCTGCTCCACACACAGGCCACAGTGACCAGCCAGGTGAGGATGCAGACCCTGCTCTGTCCTGACCCCAGGGCACCTCCAGCCTTGCTCGGCTTCCTCCCAGGGCCAGCACCACCTGTGTGTGTATGGGGAGGTCCGACAGCCCTAAGGTGGGATGGAAGGGCTGGCCCAGGCTCCTCTGGTTGGCCTGGGATTCCATCAGCAGCTGCCACCTGCACCCTCAAAGCGAGCCCCAACACTCACATCCGTGCTCTGCTGCCAAGTCTCTGGGTGTCCTCGGGTGACCTGAAGCCTCCCCAGGCCTCAGCGTCCACCTCTGCCACCCCCACCCCACTTCATACCAACCACTCAGGGCTGCAGGGAGAGCACCTCCCTGGAGGAAGCTGCTGACTGCGTGGCTAGAAACTGCCAACTGCCTTGGCCAGTGTGGTGCGGACAGAGTCAGAGGGTGACAGAGACCTGAGGGATGGCGGAAGTCAAGGCTGCTGGACTGGAAGGGGCTGGTACGATACAGCCAGGCCCTGAGGCCATTGGGCAGGCATCCCTGCACCCACAGTGGTCCCTCAGCACAGTGAGACTCAGCCAGGGGACAGGCCGGGGACTCTGCATTGCAGCTCCACCCCTAGGTTTCTCTGAGCATCCAGGCCCCAGTGGGCTCAGTGGGAGGATGCCCCACGCTGCCTTGGGACAAGTCCACCCCATTTGCCCTGCCTGAGTGTGGCACTACTAGGAAGCTTCGTGCCAGGCCCTGGGAGCCCGAGAGCACTGACTGTCAGCATCGTCCCCAGGTCAGACCCCAGAGGCAAGCTTACCACCTTGCCCAGTCTCCCCATGGAGCAGGTGCCTTCCCCTTTCTGAGACTCAGTTTCCTTCCCTGAACAATGGGAGAAGTTGGACTAAACGACCCTTGAATGCAGGCTGGATGGATCCACAAACACCTGGAGATTAAAATACTTTTTCCGTGCTATTTAGTCCATTCCCTAGCCTTGGCTAAGGGCTCTTGACCTCTTGAGACCTCTGCAGCCCTACTTCAGCAGTCAGGAAATCCTCCCACCTTCTGCCCCAAGTCCTTCCTGCCTCATTAGGAATCTGTCCCCCTCCTGCTCAGTGGGAGGGCCTGGGGGCTGTGTTCCTGTCACCTGCTTGCTCCCAGCTGGCTTTCCCTGTTCTGTGGGCTCCAGTCAACCTCCTATCCAAAAGCTGGCCTCCCGGGGCTCCTGCTCCAAGAGCAGGCAATGAGAAGCGGAATGGGCGAGAGCCCTAACCTCTCGAGCCAGGGCTGGAGGATAAACAAAGTCCAGCAGGAACCCATCAGCTGGTTGTGAAATATGTGCTGAGCGGGATGTTCTGGCTTGCACGCGGCCAGACTCCAGAGGAGCCCCTGGGTCAGGGGGAAGCATAATGCTGGATGCAGGGAGGCCCTGAATAAAGATGAGCCAGGCAGACAGGGACTCCAGGGCAGAACTGGCAGCTCTCAGACCTCGGAAAGGATCAGCCAATAATCAGAACATTAAGCTGTCAGCACTGGCCTGGAGAAGCCTCACCTGCATGGGGAGCAGATGGGTGAGGTGGCTATAGAAGCTACTGTGCCCTTTTGAGAAGGCGCAATTCCAGCCCGAGCAAGTGGACAGTGATGGCTATAAAGCTGGGATAGAACTCTCAACAGCTCCCAAATGCCCACGGAATCAAGCCTGGACCTTTCAGGTGGCAACTGAGGCCTAAACCCGGCCTTTCAGAATTCTTGCCAGACATGGTGGCACATGCCTGTAATTCCAGCACTTGGGATGCTGAGGCAGGAGGATCATTGCAAGTTTGAGGCCAGCCTGGACTACAAAGTGAGCTCAAGGCCAGCCTGGACTGCATAGTGAGACCTTGTGTCAAAAAAAAGACAAAAGCGGGCTGGGGATATAGCTCAGTGGAATAAGCGCCTGCCTAGCAAGCGCAGGGTCCTGAGTTCGATCCCCAGTACCACCAAAAAAAAAAAAAAAAAAAGACAAAAGCCCCAGAATTCTTAACCCTGAGGATTAGCAGGCAGCTACAAGGGTCATGGATATTTCACTCAGATGTCTGCTCCAATGTCCCCTCTGCAGCCTGTCCCTTCCCCCAACCCATATCACCCGTCTGTGTGGGCCACAGTTCGGTATCAAGACCTTTCTTTGGAAAAAAGATTCGCTTCAGGCTTGAAAGGACCCTGTTCCAGCTGGCCCCCAACAGGGGAGAGGGCGTGTCCCAAGGTTTGATGGCAAAGCCTTCTAGGCTCTCGCCGTCCCACCCATGTGCCTTCCTGTGCTGGCACGCTGACCCCCTCCATTAGCAGGTGGCAGTGAAGTGCCTGGTTCTGGGGTATCCAGCAGCAAGGTGGAGAGGGACGGGGACCAAGGCTCACCCTGGAGTCTCGGCTCCACATCTAAAGTCCTCTCTGTCCAGCTGCCTGTGGTGAGCAGGCCGTCAGGTCACAGCTGGGGGAGGGTACAGCTGCCACCCACCCGCCTGCGGCTCCGCAGGAATGCTGGGCACAGGAATTGGAAGCAGGTGTGGGCTGCCTGGGCCACCCTCCACCTCCTCCCGTTCCTGTCCTCTCCCGCCCAGTGCAGCCATGGCCGTGGGGAGTTTTCCATGTGTTCTGGGCTTGGAAAGGAAGTGGGGCGGACGCCAGCTGGGAGCTGCTGGGGAGGGGTGCCCCTTTGGAGACCGGAGGACATCGCGACGGGGACCCTGGGATCAGGAGAGAGGCAGGAGGGCACCAAGTCCAGCTGCAGCCTGGTGCCAGCAGAGGCACTAATGACTTCCCACCCTGCTCTGCCACTGTGCCCAGTGACCCAGATTTGGGGGCGGTCGGTAAACTCTGGACCAAAGACCAAGTGGTGGGATTCTCCTGGAGGTACAGAGAGGACAGTGACATGGATGCTGAGACAGGCCCAGAATGTAAAAGACTTTCAAGAGTGTCAGAACAGTGAGGGTGGCTCTGGGGTGGGCAGTGCCCCTAGGTCCAGCACCTCGGGTGGGTTCCTCAGCTTCTCCGGGCCTCACTGCCCTCATCTGTACAGGGGGGTGGTCACATTCTCGCAGGGCCACCAGGCAGATGAAGGGAGAAAAAGAGAAAATGCCTGGCGTAGCCTCGGTCCACCAACTGTCCAGCCCCAGACCAGGGAGGAAGAGGAGCCTGGGAGTGAATATGACAGGAGGACAGACAGGAAGTCCGCAGGGCGAGGTTGCCCAGGATACCACCTCTTTGACCTGACACCAGGCCCTCTCAGATCCCTCAGCCTGAAGACCTCATTTCTTTCTGCAGGAGCAACTTCAGGGGAGGGAGGAGAGGTGCTGAGCTGTCATGCTGACGTCAGGACAGGTGTCTTGACCTCTTGGGCCTCAGGTTCCTCACTAGGGATAACAGGGACCTGGGGGCAGGGCTGTTACAAGGATGCCCCAGCTGGTACTGGGAAGCTTGTGCTATGCATGCATGCGTGTGTGTGTGTGTGTGTGTGTGTGTGTGTGTGTGTGTTAAACACATGCTTTGGCACCTACAGCAACAATGATCACCACATTGGGGAGGGACCCTTGGCCTCTATTGTCTTCCACACCTATGGTCCCATCTCCCTGTCACAATTCCCTGTCACAACCAGTGCCTGGAAGATGTGAACCAACTATCTGGTGAGACAATCCATGACCAGGAGAAACAATAAAACACAGAAAACACTTTAAAAGCATGTACAGTGAAGAACCAGGGATGAAGCCCAAGTGTGGTGGTGCACACCTGGAATTCCAGCACTCTGGAAGCTGAGGTGGGAGGATCTTGCAGGTTTGAGCCCAGCCTAGGCAACTTAACAAGACCCTGTCTCAAATAAAACAAAAAAGGCTGGGGATGAATGAAGGCCTTGGATTCAATCCCCACTATGTAAAAAGAAGAGGAACACAGGATGTAGAAGCCATGCAGGCTCAAATCCTGGTTCCTCTTCTAACTGTCAGCAAGCGACAACCTCCTCTATCTGCAGAATGGGACAAACAGCAGTGCCAGGCCTGGCGCTGGGAATTCAAGGAGATGATATATAAAGTGCTAAGTCAGTGGAATGTGATTTTCCCCCCATCATGCAGAGGGGCACTGAGGCCCAGACAGGCAGGGGTGGGGCCCTGCCACCCCCTTGGCTGAACTCTCTTGTCACCAGAAGATTGTGAAGTGGAAGAATGCATGTATGTGGAAGGCTCCAGGCTCAGCTAAAGGTCACCACTGCTACCACTGCCCCTGCCTTAGGGTTCTGAGTCTGTGTGCTGCTGGGTGGAGCCTGCTTCTGTCCCTCCCTGCAGCTACATCAAGGCAGGAGGGCAGGTGACCACAGGGTCAGGCAGCTGGGGAGGTAGGAGAGGACCTGGGGGCCAGAGCTACTCTCTAGGACTGAATCCTGGTCTGGCCTCTTGGACACTGAGGCTGGATGGAGCGGGGTGAACCCTAGAAAACATCCTTCGATGTAGGAAAGGCAAGGTGCTGTTAGGCCCAGTAGCAGCACCCATGGGAGGAGGTGGAGACCTGAGAGAGGGAGGAGGAAAGGAGAGGAAGGAGTGGGTACTTGGGTCTGGAGGGTTAGGCTAAGGGCTAGAGATCTGGTCCTTATGGCCCTAGGGAGCCACAGAATGTTATTGAGCTGGAGAGTCAGTTGATGAGCACTGTCAAGTTTATCTGCCTATATATAGAATGGTATGGAGGTGGAGAGCTTGCACCCAGGGGAGCAAGGAAGGGGCAGCTGCATGATGCAGAAGAGGAGGGCTAGGCAGTGGGAGAGGGCACATCACATGGGAGATGGCACAGAGCAGGGGACAGGGTCGGCCCTCCGCCAGAATATGCTGTGGAGTGGGCGCTGGATGGGACCCTCTCCAGACCTATGAGGAGGAGGAGGAAGGCCCTTTGCGAGCCAGTGGCACACAGAGGGCAGCAGACTGCACTGCATGTGTCTGGGGCTGTGAGGACACATCCACGCCCACACTCGCACGCCTCCTGCCAGGCCAACCTCAGACCCCTGGATGTGTGGCCAGGACCAATGAAGTCAGTCTCGGAGAATCCACCCTGTGCTCCCGCACCAGGCGTGGGGGTCTGATCTCAAGAACAAGGCGTGGATGTCTCCGGGCTGGGATTTTCCACAGTCCCAGCCGAGCAGGGTGGGGGGAGGGGAAGCAGTGATGGGGAACATTAAGGTTCCCTCTGGCCTCTGTGTGAGCCCCAAACTAGCCAGGACCCCCCACTTTCCCAGCTCATTCTTCATAATTCAAGGGAGCTGACAACCATCCGTAGGGGACACAGACACTGCCTCCCTCTGTGGAGTCTCCCGAGCCCCAGTCCCTCCTTGGGCTCCCACAACCCCTGACCCCAATGCTTGCCCAGTGCCAGGACTGAGCGGTCCCCTCAGTTGTCCTCCCCCCCAGTGCAAGCCTGGACTTGGGGCATAACAGCCTGCTCAGGTTGTACCTGGGACACTGCTTTGCAAGGGAGAAATGGTTCTGACCCGAAATGAACCATGGAGCCTAGGGCCTTGGGCAGCGGGCAGAAGCTCTGCTGAGCTCCCAGCACCCCAACTCCAGACACAGCCTGGTCCTGGCCTGTCCTCTGGCCCTAGACACTCCCTGGCTACAAGCCCACAAGCCCAGTCTCAGGCCTGTCCCTGCCAGCTTTGTGGCATCTGAGGCCTCAGTCTTCTCTGCCCAGGGGTGGGGCTCTCCTGGCTGAGCTCACCCTGAGGTCTTGCATTCTAAGAAAAAATGCCACAAAAGTCAGATGTCCTTTCCTTTAGTGCCCTGCTGCAAGATGCTGGGGGATGCTGAGGGTGGCCAGACGGAGCTCCTGACTCTTCAAAGTGGGACTTGGCAACCCCCTCGAGCTATCTTGGCTGGAGACAGGCAGCATCCCTGTGCTGACGGAGACACTAGCACCCCAGGCTCACTGCAGGCTCAGGCCTCACCTGCTGGGCCTGGCGCAGCAACCCAGGTGGGGAGCAGAGAATCCCAGGCAGGGGCACTGACGGCAGCTGGCGGAGACGGGAAGGGGTGGGCAGAGAGCTGACACTGGCAGGGAGAGAAGCATCCAGGAGACACTAGGACAGCAGAGGTGGCCAGTGGCTGTCAGCCCTTGTCAAGGTAGCCTGGTCCCTGAGGGCATGTGTGGAGGCTGCCATCTGGCGAAGGAAGTCTGCTTCCCCTCTGCCCACTGTGCCCTCACGTGCAGAAGGCTGTTCCTTCCCCCTAAAAAGCCACATGTTCACCTCTGGAAAAGACAGAAGGTGGCTGTCCACAGTGGCCTCCTGGGACTCTCCCCGAGGCCAGGACTAGGGTAAGGCAAGTGGCAGCGGGAGGCATTTTGTGGGGGGAGGGCACAGCAAAACACAAAAACAAAACTCAGTAGCAAAGTAATATTTAATGCCATTTTGGGGGTGCTGGGAATGGAACCCACAGCCTCACACATGCTAAGCAAGGGCTACACCACTGAACTGCGTCCCTGGTCCTTAATGTAATAGTTTTAAAAATAAAAATACAAAAGAAAACCTGTAATAAAATGAACAATACTCAAATTTCAAATAAAGACAGGATCCATACTGAGGTTCAGTTTGCCTCAGGCTGGTTACGGCACCCTTACTGATGCTACTTAAAACTTGGATGTGTTTGTTCCTTGCAGATATTCAGACATTCTTAAAAAATGCATTGAAATATTTTATCTCAATTACTGAGGTTTGTTTTTTTTTTTTACATCCCCTTAAATTGAGTACACAGACTAGGGCCTCCCTGGGCTTGCCAGTCCTAGCCTGGATGCACCCTACCTCCCTGAGCTCCTGGTCACCCGTCCAGAGTTCTGCCTGGGACGAGGCTCCCCACTGCCCTACTGCTCGCCAACCTTCCCTAAGAGGTTTGAGACACTGCAGATCCAGGGTTCTGGTGCTCCCGGCCTCACCACGTGAGCTGGCATAGGGGCATCTCCAAGTGGAATAGAGGATGTCTTGCTTGGAGCTAGGGCCAGGCAGGGAGAAGGGCTCCTTCCCTTTGTCCCTAGATGACCCAAGCCTGGTCTTGAACGTGCCTCTTCCCACAGTCTGGCTCATCCTTCCAGCCCCTGCCCCACCAAAGTCAGGCTCGGATCCCAGGCCTGCCGCCCCCTGGCACAATGGGGCCGTTCGCTGGGGGTGGGGGTCTCTGCCCCCCACAGCTCAGGGGAACCCTCGGGTAAGGGATGAAGGAGGGGTCTGAGCCCAGGTGCGGCTCACCGGCGACTAGGGGTGGGTACTCACCTCGCCCGTTCTGGCTGGGTCGGAACACGCTGCCCACGCTAAGGCGGCCCTGCTGTGCACCGTTGCGATCCACCCCGGGCTGGGGCCCGTCTGAGCTGCGCACAGGTAGATAAGGAGGCTCGAGCACGCGGAAGGGGGGCTGTGGCTCCACGGAGCGCGGCGGGGCATAGGCCTCCGGCGGCATGTTGGCGTAAGGCGGGAACCAGCCGAGGCGCGGGCCCTGTGCGGCGTCGGGCGCGAGGTCCGGGAAGGCCTGCTCTGTGCCCGCTGCGCCCTCACTGTACAGGCTGTGCGCATAGCGGCGATCCAGGCCGTCGGGGGGCTGCGGCTGCGGCTGCGGCTGCGGCTGCGGCGCGTACGGACGTTCCGGGGCCGGGTAGAAGCCTTGGGCCGGGTACTCGGGCTGCTCCTCGCCGTACTCCTGGTAACGTGCCCGGGGCTGGAAAGGGTACAGCACCCCCGCCGAGGCCGAGGCCACGGCTGCTGCGCTGGAGCCCCCGCCCCGGTAGTACACGAAGCCCTGGTCGTAGGTGCGCGCCGCTGGGTCGTAGTTCTCGTACTGAGCGACAAAGGGCGCCTGTGGGTAGGGCATCTGCTGTGGGAAGGAGGGCGCTTGGCGGTAGGTAGTGGCGAAGGCCGAAGCCGAGACCGAGGAGGCGGAGCCCCCGGGCCGTTGCTGAGAGATGGAGGTGCGGGCACGGGCCATGCCCGTGCTGTCTCCGACGGCCACCTCGCGCCAGTTGTCGGGCACCTGGCCGAAGCCGAATGGATGGCGCGCTTGGCCACGCACGGTGTCCGAGCCCACGCGCCCGGGCAAGGGCAGCGACGGCGCCTGGCGACGCCGGAGCCCCCCCTGGCTGCGGCGCCGAGGGGCCTGGGGCGCACCGGCCAGCAGCACCCGCGAGCTACCCTGGGCGCTCTGGGGCCCAGCCGGCACGTACTCGGAGCCCGAGCTAAGCAGGCTGTACACCTGCCCGTTGTTCTCCCACTGGATCAGCTGTCTCCAGCGCCCTAGGTCCGAGTCCGGGTCCTGCTGCCCGCGCACCAGGACACACAGCCACGCGCCCCACACCAGCGCCCCCAGCCGCCAGCCGGCGCGGCCCAGAGCCATGGCGGCCCCTCCGCAGAGGCCCGGAGCACCGACAGGCTCTCTGGAGTGCGGCCCTGCGCACGGCGCTCTTCCCACGGCCTCGAGGACAGGACGGCTCCTTGCCTGCCCCAGCTTTAGCTTTGTCCATGCTGGCCCGGTCCCGAGCGGGACGGCTCCTCCGACGACACCATTCCGAGGCCAAGGGGGCAGGGCGGGGCAGGGCGGGGGCGGTGCCCGGGCTGCACGAGGCTCTCCGTGGTGCACGGGTCAAGCAGGACCGCCTGGGGGCCGCTGGCGGCTGCTGGGCTGGCCCGTTCCCACTCTGAATGAATAAGCAACGGGCTGTGAGAGGCGACAGGAGGTTCGGGCGCCCGTCTGCCCGCAGGGGCCTCCTCCGCCGGGCCCTACGGCCCGCCGGGTTTTAGCTATGTGGCCTGGCCCACCGCTCCCAGCCAAGCCGCAGAGCTGCGGTGGAGGAAGGGATTGGGGCCCGGAGTGGGTGGGGGCCCTGGGGACTCTGGCCCGTGGAACGGAACAGGGTGTCAACACCACCGTGCCCATTCCTCTTTGCGGTACACACGGCAACCCTGGTGACCTCCTTGCTTGCTGGCGTCCCTTCTCCCTGTATTCCTGGGTTCCCTTTCCCTTGTTCTCCAAAGCTCAGGCTCAGAGACATCCTCCTCTTCCGCTGGGGCTCCTTGGGTAGATATAGAACAGGGTCCCCAGTAGATCTGGCCCCCAGGGGTCCTGCAGTTCTTGGACAGGGGTCCTAGGCTCCTAGAACTTTAGCGTTTCTCCTCGAGCTCTTCAGCCTTACTCCCCCAGTCTGTAGAATGAGGGGTGCAGGGGTGCCGCTGGGGTGAACAGGACCAATGAGTCCAGAGGAGAAAGCAGCACCTCATACATCCTGTGGCATAGCATGGGGGCGCACACATGGGTGAATACAGTGAAGCTCAGCAGCTGTCTTTAAGCCAGAGAGGCCTGGAAGCATAGAACGACGGAAGGGATTCGGGAAGACTGTGGTTGTGATTCAGCCTTTTTTTTTTTTTTTTTTGGCAGTACGGGGGATCGAACTCAGGACCCTGCACTTGCTAGGCAGGTGCTTATTCCACTGAGCTATATCCCCAGCCCCAAGACTGTGGTTGTGATTGAGCCGCTGGGGATCTTTGGCGGGTTCCTTCCCCCTCTCTGAATTGGTGGCTGCATCCATGTGGAAGGTTAGCCCACGTGACCCCTAAGGGTGCTTTGGGGAATTCTCTGTTTTCTTTGGAGATAAGAGAGGTAAGAAGGGTCCCAGATATTTGACCTTATTTGGTGTCCAAGAAATTACACTCTGAATGGTGCTCTGCAGGGGCTTAGGCTGCCTTTTCTGGCTTGTTCCTGGGAACTGGGGGGCAGAAATTGTCCTCTTACACTCCGTAAGAAAATACAAGGAGCCTGCCCCCTACCTGGCCCCAGAAGTAACTCTTGGAGCCCCCCTTGGGGTAAGATAGCCGAAGTGGACACTCCCTGGGGACAAGGGGCCCTCTAAACCCCATCCTAGCCAGGCAGCATTTATTCACCCATTGAACTGTTCTTTGGGACAGAGGCTGGATTGAGGTCACTCTGGGTATTAAATGCTCATAATCCAGCCAGAGAGGCTTCAAACCCATCCCTGTCCAGCTGTCACTCAACACCGACAACCTTAGCTCCCTGGTGTGGGGATTGGGCAGGATTCCTGCTAGAGTGACTGGCCCGGCTCACTGAGGGCTGGAACCTGCAGGGTTAAGCCTTCCCTCCTTCTTGCTGCTCCCCTGCAGTGTTGGCCTCAGCTGCTTGGAATCCCTGGGGTCCTGTAGGGCCCTCCCGCCAGCCAGATGGGCAGCAGAGAAGGAGAAGTGGAAACAGGCCTCAGGATACCCCCAGGCGTGGAGAGGAAGGGCAGGGAATGGAGGAAGGCAGAGAGTGGCATGAGGTAGGGGAGCTCAACGCAGGACCCCTCTCCATGAGCCGGACAAGGGGCCAGGGGCCGCCTGGGGCTCTGGGGTGGGGGGGCCAGAGCATGGCCATCGCGCTCAGCGGCTCTGTGTGCGCCAGCTCTTGGCGTGAAACCCTACCCGGCGCTGGCTCTGGCTCCTCTTTCTTTTTCTTAATAAGGTCGGATCACAGTGAGTCAGAAGAGCCAAGTTTCCTGTTAGGCTCTGTTTGAATAAACTCTGCTCTGAGCAGAGCTGGGCCTCCGCACAGGCTCCACAGGCCAGCACTGTGGCCCTGCCAGCCATCCCTGCTGAGGCTGGAGCCAGGGTCCACTGGGGTCCATGGATAACTCGAGCCAGGAGCCTGGTGGCTCGGCCCCTCCCCAGGGAAGCCGGTAAGCTTCAAAGCACTCTAGTCTCACCTCTGACTCCAGGAGATAAAACCCTTCTTGTGGCAGACTTGGGGCTGGAATGAGGGGATTATAAACAGCGCCCAGCACAGTGCCAGACCTGTGGCCCCTATTTTCTGACTTTCCTCCTACTCTTGAGGGAAGGGAGGGGTTCATCTCTGGAGGGTACCCCCACCCCGTTTTTTTCTCTCTTTCCTATTTTTATCTGTCTTCATCCTTCTTTGGCCAGGGTGAAACTTGTGCAGACAGGGCCAGTCCTCTTCCCCCCTCCTCTCCCTGGGTCCCACCCTCTTCTGCTTCCGGTCTAGGTGCTACCTCTCCACATGCAGGGCACGTCTTGCCACCTGACATCCCTAGAAGTAAACCTACAGTGTGGGAGCCGCAGAGTGACCTGGGCAAGGTATAAAGGGTGCAGAGCACGGGTGAAATGCGAGCTTGGACTCACCAGGACCAGAGCTGTTCTGGGGGGACAGAGATGCTCGCTCAACCTGTCCCTGCAGGTTGGGACTCATACCCATGGTTTTAAGATCCAGGCATGAGACTGTCCACTCCTGGCATTAGGAACCAGTCTCCAGGGGCCCTTGGAGGGTTGGTGATGAATACAACTGGAAGAATTGTGGACACTGCAGTGTCCACTTTTAAAAGCACCTACTGTGTGCTCAGCACTGTGCCATGTGACTATGAGATGCAGCTACAGGTTCTGGAAAAGCCAGAGGGGAGCAAGGACACAGAGACCTGGCAGCGGAGGCTTTGGAGTCAATGTTTCTGTGATTGAGGGGAAGGGAGGAGAGTGGGACGTGGGGCACCAGGCTGGGTACACACTACGGTCACTGCCTGCCCAGCTGGGGCACCTGGGTGGGTCCTCAGGAGGGTCCACCACTGGTGGGATTTGTGTTGACTCAGGAATGGAAGCCCCAACCCTCCCAGCGGCCAGTGCGGACCCAGCTGCTGCTGCTTCTAGAAAGTGGGCTGGAGGAAGTGCTGAATGAAGAGGCTGGGCGAGCTGGCATGAAAAGCGCTGACTCTGCAGGGATAGGACCACCAAGTGACCACTGCCAGCTGGGCCCTGCGCCCACCCCTTCCCCGCAGCCACATCTGGAGCAGTAGTAGTAGTAGTGTGTGTGTGTGTGTGTGTGTATGTGTATGTGTGTAAGGGGCCTTCAGTCCCCAGAGCCAAGGCAGCCTTGGACGGGGCCTGGGAGGGGCTGGAACTCTGGAGAAGACTGGAAGTGGGCACGGTGAAGTTGGAGCCTTCAGAGGAGTAGATGGAGAGGCGGGGGGTGGCGGGAACCCACCCTTCTCTAGGACCCAGGAGAAGTTGGGAGCTGGGGTCACCCAGGGTCCTCAGGGAATTCAAGAGGTTAATTCTGATGGGACAGTCTAGGCCTAGAGGCCAGGTTTGGAGAAGGCAGGAGGTTGCCCCCCTCCCTGGGGCCTGAGGAGTGGCGATAATCTCTGTCTGTACTCACGCCACCCCACTGCACCTGGGGCCAAGCTAGCAGGGCTGGGTCAGTTGGTATTGCAGGAAGGACTCCTGAGGACAGAAGGACTTTGTAGAGTTAGTGGCTGGGGCTGCTGGAAGGGAGGGCCCACAGGCCACAGTCAGGCTCTGGGATGGACCTCAGCCAGTGTGCGATGACAGCAAGGAGGCCGCAAGGTTCCCTGCAAAATCAAGCAGGGCGCCAGGACCTGGGGCTACAGCTCCCTGAAGGCCTCCGGACCTAGAGGGAAATTGAGGTAGGAACTCAGCTGTTTTGGATGAATCAGACTGGCGAGGCTAAGGGAAGGCCTTTCCACTGCCTTTGTTTTTAACGCTGCATCTTTAACCTTCGTTTGGCTCCCCCGCAGTTTCTCTAGTTAAAATATTGTTTCCAGTACCCTCCCCCATCTCCATCTCCCTCTTCCCTGCCATTCATTCGTTCGTCGTCCCTCTGCACCTCCAAGTCTCCATCTGGCCCCCCTCTCCCCATCCTGCTTTCTCTGTCTCTGTGCTGATGTTTCTCCGTCATCCCTGTGTGAGTTCACTCTTAACGGTGGATGTGTTCCCTGGGGCCTTGCCCCATGCCAGGCCTGTCAGACCCCCAAGGGCTCCCAGTCTAGTGGGGGTGATACAAGGGAAGGCCCTGGGGGGAGGTGAACAAGGTAAAGACTTGCATTGACTCTTGGAGACCTTTGAGAGACAATTCTGTTTCTCTTGGTCTGTCCATCCATCCATCCATCCATCCATCCATCTGTCCACGTCTGTCCCTCCAGCCATTCATCTCTGTCTACCAGTAACTCTATACTGTGTCTGCGAGGTGGCTTTATTCTGCAGCTGCAGGACACCAACAGTTCGCTTGTTACTCTAGGGGTGGGGCATGGTGGAGCTGAAGGGCAAGCGGTGTGGGGTGAAGGGGGGGTGGACCACAGAAGGAATAAGTCATTGTCCCTCCCCACACCAAGGGACAGCTGGGGACAGGGCTGCTATCTCCAGGACACAGTTTTGCCCCAGGGTCCTATGCTCCAGCGAACAAGGAGTCCACTGCAAGGTGTTTCGTTGAAGGCAGATCTTAGGCGGAGTTGAGACGGTGGTCCTGCAGCATGGGTTGAGCTCCTCCTGTATGCTATCGGACTGGACAAAGCGTCGTCTCTTACCAGTGATGTTTCTTGTAGTCTCATGCACCTGTACCCTGCCCCCAACTCTGGGAGTCCCTGCTAGAGACTGGTTTTGTTCTGCTGAGTTCTGGGAGAGGAAAGGGCTGCAGGGCGATGGAAGAGGAGTAGAGATATAAACTGTCACTCCCTCCCCTTTTTTTAAAAATAACATTTTAATTTTATATTGCAAAAGAAACGTGTTAATTAGAGGAAATTTAGAATACAGAATAAAAAAAAATAGAAGACAGCTCTGGTGGTAAGATAGAGAAAAGCAGTGTTCCGGACTCTGTGCCCACTCATGTAACGGTAATGGGTCTGTGTCACGTATGTCGTTGTATAGCTTATATAATAATAGCTGAGGAGCATTTCCAGTGTCAGGGTGCGTGCCATGACCTACGTTCAAATTTCACGTCCATCCTCAGAAGAAAGGAGGTCAAGCCTTTATCCCTCAGATGCCCTCTGTTGGTGGGGGCTCCAGCCTCAGCCCTCACCTCACCTCGCCTGCTCCAGTACCGGACGCAAATCAGTTTAGTGCTCATCGACTTCTTTACAACATGGAGTGTGTCCTTCCAGAAGGGCCTATCTTTCTACTACTGTTAAGGTCTTTGATTGTAGTTCTTTATTTCATAGATGGAGGTATCTGCTTAGGGCTCACTCTCATGAAGTTGGATGGTGTGTTAGTCAGCTTCCTGTTGCTGGACAAAATACCTGACGTCCACAGCCCTAAGGAGGTTGATGTGGCTCACCGTTTCGGAGACTTCAGTCTGTGTTTGGCTGGCTCCAGGGCTGGAACGTCATGGCGGAATGGTGTTATCCAGTACAGCTGCTTAGTTTCATGGTGGTTGGGAATCAGAGTAGGGGCCCGGGAAAATATCTAGAACCCAGAGTCCCACCTGCCTGACTCACTCAGACATACCCAGAAGTGTATTTACTGATCTTTTAAGTGGCTTTCGAGCCAAACAAGCAGACAGTCCAGCTTTACTGTCACAGATGGTGTTTGTGGCAGGCAGCTTCTGAAATAGCTGTCAAGGAGCCACGCCTTCCGGAAGTCACTTGTGTCATCTCCTCCCCGTGTGTGTGGGCCGTATCTCATGACCACCTTCTAGTGGACAGAATAGGGAAGAAAATGATGGGTTGTTGCTTCTGAGATTGGGTCATGAAGGACTTCAGCCTCTCTCGCTCTTTCTCTCTCTCTCTCTCTCTGGTCCTCCTCCTCTCCCTGGACAAAATACCTGGCATCCACAACTCTGAGAGTCTCTCCCCACCTCCCCTTCCCTCCTTTCTCCTCCCCTCCTCCTCCTCCTG